>OFHS01004386.1:0-14168 GCA_900245855.1 Calvadosia cruxmelitensis | reverse complement strand
TGAGATTGAGACTGAGACTGAGACTGAGACTGAGACTTAGACTGAGACTGAGATTGAAATTGAAATTGAAATTGAGATTGAGATTGAGACTGAGACTGAGACTGAGACTGAGATTGAGACTGAGATTGAGACTGACATTGATGAGATTAATAGTTATATTCTGCTATGCTATAGTAACTTATAACTTGCAACGTGGTCACGTACTGCTGCACTGCATTTAAGAATGTATTACTTGAAATCAACAATGTCTCTCTTAAGTTTGGAATAATATGTTTTGAAATGCGGCTAAATTCTGGAGTGAATGAACAGGAAACAATTCCATGACGCTCGTTCAGACCGCAATGGAAAGCAAACCGCCATCATGTTTTTGTGAGGACACGGAATTAATCCAATTTGATGGCAAATTATATTTAATATCTGCGGTAGATAGATTAACTATAAATAATCCCATATTAATATGTTTACATGTTATTGCAATACTGTTACGCGTGTGGGATTTGGGAATTATGGCGAGCGTTTGCGGTTACAAGTAATAGTAAATAGACCGTCATTAATGGTCTGCAGATCGTAAACCAAATTAAGAACATATTTGTTCATCTGGTGGATCCCATCTGCCTCGTTCCGCCGTGGATATGGGAATTCAGCTTCTCACGTTAATTTATAATTCGTGGTTTTTCTTCCGTTGATCGAGCAGTGATGTATTTAAACGCGTAGTCTGTGGAGAAATGTGTGTGATTGTATTACGAAGAAAAAGAAGAGGAACAGAATGTTTGCAATACCTTTCCAACAACAACAACAACAACAACAACAACAACAACAACAACAACAACAACAACAACAACAACAACAACAACAACAACAAGGCATACGTAAAATCTGTGGACTTATCCCTATTTTGTAAATACTACCGTTTTTAGGCTACACGTCAGTGTAAGTTAGTTTACTTTCCTGTGCTTGCCTGTCAAACATTTTTATATTGATGTTATGACAAATAAATCAAATCAATTCGGCTGTATTTAAACGACTCCTGCAGGCAGTAGACCTAACAAGATTTTGTAAGTGTTATAAATTATAGGCTGAACATTAGTGAAAGTTGTATTACTTTCCTGTGCTTGCCCGTCAAAATGTATCAAACATTTGAGAATTTTGACAAATATACCAAATCAAATCGAAAACAAGTTGATTAGACCAGTACTCAAGAGAACACAACAATCTGTCATGCGTGTTTGCGTAATTTGCACAAGCTGATCTATCTTATTAGGGTCGATATGACCCCATCTGACACCAAAGGCAATTTGTCTATAAATATTGACTACCTCAGATGATTTACGAAATGGCTAAGCACGTGATTGAGGATAATCGGTTGATAACACTTGACTTGTGCTGTTTCTAGTTTACTTTTGCAGCACGGGAAATTATTCGCTGTTTAAATAAGACACAAGTGATACTTGCGCAACAAACAACCACTTGACCGCACTTCAAGCGATTGCTTGATGACTGCCACTAAATACGCGAAGATTAGTACTGGCACGGAATATAAATGAGTGAATTATCATTAATTAAGGGGCGGCGCAATAACAAACTGATAGAAAGATTAAGAAGCCCCTCCCTATTTTAATTAATTCAAATTATTTTCTTAATTAGATAAATAAATATAGATAGTTTGATTTTGATTATGTAGGGAAAGGTAGTAAAACAATAAAGCATTAAGAAATATATCAAGAAAACAGTGCATGATCATGGTCGTCCTTTGAGCACTCGATGCTAATTAATTTGGGACACTGTACAATTAATAAAATGTCTATAAAATGTTTATAAAATGTTTATAAAATGTTTATAAAATGTTTATAAAATGTTTAATATAATGCTTATCGTGGTTTACATGCTTTGAATTGTCAATTAAACTTAGGAACTTTGCTATCCAATGAATTCTGTATCAAAATCAATCAGATATTGCGAGAAATAAGCAAATTATGCCTTACATACTAAACACCTATAGAACATGGTTGGTTAAAGTAGAAGATGAGAAAATGAAACAAACTTTAGTGAAGGTGAGTGTGTCAGTGTGTATGACCAAAATCTTCTATCCCAAAGGAAATCCTGTGCTGATAAATTTCAAAAGCTGCATTGTTCATTCTCAGTGATAATTGTTAATAAAACATTACAAATTCAGAAGAAAAAATTAATCTAACTTGCAACTACAATTAAATCACTACAGTATCTACAAGTTGCAAAACTATTACAAATTAAAATCTCATGCAGTATTTTGTTGGAGATGGCAAAGTGCCAAAGTTCCTAAACAGAAGCAGCCTTTCTTTGCTGAACAGCTACGCTTACGCACTGGTTCAAGAAAGATCTTGATCCTTTAAATTATTAAACTACCTTCTAGTCAGAAGCGTCATCTTTATAAATGTGTCCTCTCTCTAAACGTGTAGAGCTCACGCCATCCTTGAGGAAAAATAAAATGGCCGCGGAGGTCCTAGATCCCGCTATGGTGATGCAGTTGAAGAAGTGCAATCTCAATGCATTTTGGGATTCATGCTAGTTGACCTCTGACAAATGGGATGACATCACAAAATTACTTTGTTTATGTGCAGTCAACCGTACTCTTTTCTATGATGGTCAATTTCAAAGATTTTCTTGGCTGTCAAAAATGTCGATTTCAGCTCTGGGCAAATGGTGCGGCCTAACTATGGAGCAGATGAAAGCCAGTGCCCTGCAGAGACGTACACCAGCAGCTTGCCAATCAACCAAGATGAATAAATATCAGGCAGCCTATTGCTGCTTCCACCAACAGTTCACTGATGAGTACCCACGGGTCTACGACGATATCATTAGGATGATTATTATTGAATTAAATGCTTTCATTGGTTAACATCTCTTCTTAGAATACTTTCACTGTTGCTTATTGTCGGGACGTGGCAATGATACGTGCAATTCATATCAAGATTAATCCAGATTTCTAGTGAGATAACCTCTCGCACGTGCTGTTCTGTTCTACCGTAAAATGGCTTGTTTTGTCACTAGAACAGTTCTTGGAGCGTTAGTATGTATAGTAGTTACTTTGATATTTTCATCTGCTCATTGTTGTCTGATCAAAAAGGCTTGCGTCTGTAGGCCATTTCATAACCAAGCACTAACAGTCCACCAAACACTCCACAACGTCATCCCTTGGTACCGACAGAAATGCATCGCCAAGGATGGTGCAGGGTGGTATTGTTTGGCGATGTATTGCATATTGATTGGATTAATTATATCTAACTTTGGTGTTGAGGGAATCAACTGTGAAAATTTGCATTGCTAATCTGATTGCTCTTGGAGCACATATTTCTAAATCCAACACTCGGGGAACGGAAGCGAAGCGATTCTACCATTCGGCCATGAATCCATGTATTTTTCTATTAATTAATATTATTTAATCCACTATGCGATTCGAGCAGCAACAAACTAATCAACTGTGTTTTGCCAGTATGCGTGAAGACAACTGAAAAACATCATATATGACCCAAGACATACAGTATATACAGTACATGGAAGAGAGGCTCAATATGTAGAAGCTCAAACAAGAGGCTGCTTCTCCAACACTACGAAGTACCGTGACGAAGTACATGAGTAATATATGAATAGAACACCTTGCGTACTTTATTTTGGTCCGTATGCTAGTTTTCAGTCAAAAAAACTCAGCAAGTGATATTTTCCTGGA
Source organism: Calvadosia cruxmelitensis (assembly GCA_900245855.1). Taxonomy (NCBI): domain Eukaryota; kingdom Metazoa; phylum Cnidaria; class Staurozoa; order Stauromedusae; family Kishinouyeidae; genus Calvadosia; species Calvadosia cruxmelitensis. Next base: position 10,465 of record OFHS01004386.1, on the reverse strand, counting down.
AGCAATCGAAATTTTATCACTTCATTCTGCCTTATCACTTTTATGATTTTCGTGAATAAAAATTGTCGCAATTACATTGCCAACAATGCCACATATATGACCGAAGAAACGCAGTAATTGAGCATTGGGATAGTATTCCTTGGAAACAATTTATTTGGCAATTTTGCTTTCCAAAATTGATTGACTAGTGACTACAATTCCTGGCGTTGCAGGAATTCCGATCTTCAGTTGCGAAAGCAGTAGAATTATACGCTACGCCGTAGCACGTGTGATGTTGTTTCCACGAGTTGTTTCATTTTGTCAAGCGAAGTTGATAATCTGTGAGTATTACTATAAAAATGTATATACGTTTATTCAATTCCAAAGAAAATATTGTCCAAGCAAAGTACCAGTCATAACAACCTTCGTCGTCTACAAAACAAACAAACAAACAAAAAAATACAAGGCTTTCGTATCAAAACTGCAAAGTTTTAAAATGATTGCCTTTGTTTAATTTGACCTCTTTACAGGATCATTGATTTCATAATGGCAGCCTCGTGACGATATAATCACGTGACATTCACAGCCTGTCAGTTTTCACAGCCTTCCAGCACGACGGGACAAGACATTAATCGTCTTACCCCCTGCAAGTCATATCCAATTTACTGGCGTCCCCCGTCGCTATAATCAATACTTACCGTAGTGCCTGTGGACGGTTATGAAATGCGCAGAAGCTACGAATAGCAAAGTAATAGTCAACCCTGTGATACAATAAACGGACGTCCGAAAGACCAATTAAAAATTGTCTCAATTAATCACTTAACTTACTTATAGATAATGAGATGCAATAATTATATGTATTCAATCGGTCAAATAACTATAGTTCATTTAGCAATAGATACTGTAGGAAAATTTAAAAAATTACATAGTGGCTAGCTAATTATTTTCGAAAATTCCTCTAATATTAGTCTAAAAACATGCACATATATTTACACATTAAAATTAATTACAGAATAAAGCTTTCCTACAGATCGTCAGAGGTAGAAATTGTTCCAAAAATGTTTGAAGCACTTCTGCTCAGTACAAAGATGCTGATGCATTTTGAGGATAAAAGAAGCGGGATTTTTTCTCCCATGTGGCCTCAATCGATCGCTTTCCAATCTCAAAGAGACTGCTTTTTATTCCATTTATAGTAGTTAATATATTGCCGGAAAGTGCACTACAGAAATGCGTTCCTATTTGAAGAGAATATTTCTCATGTCATGAAATATAATATTCTTAGATTTTATTCTTAGATTTTAATTTAGTTTTTTTTTAGATTTATATTTATTTATTTAGAATTTATTCTTAGATTTTAATTTTATTTTTAGTGCAAGAATGAATGTCCACATTGTAAGCCAAAAACTATGGAACCAAAATTTGAATTTTGTCAGTTTATTTCAAATTCTCACAAAATGCAGTAAAATTATACTGTTTTCCGTAGTTTCGTAACTTTAAAATGGTAAGTATAACAATTAAATTAATTAATTGAGCAAGAACGAAATTGTTGTCCAATTAAGTTCTAGCTCGGTATAATAGTTTTTAGATTTGATTTCCAAATACAGGTGATTAATTAACAAGGTGGCAAGTGTAATTGCACATAATTATTATATGAACTATTCGGGTGAAATTTGACAACCTTGTGGAATTTATCTTCTTGCCTTGCTCCAGATAGTCGTATCGTTGTCCATGTGTAAAACGATTTGCATCAGGAAGAAGTATTAAGTTGGATGAGAGATACTTTATCGATCGGGAAACATGAGATGTGATCAGTAAAGTATGCTCGATTAAGGCGGCAAACAATGTCTACGGTACTCTTTGAAACTTAAAGATAGTGGCGTCTATGGGAAATGTATGATGTCTATAGCTACTCAGATCTGTCTATCTTTACCCACAAATTTGTGACAACAGTTGAAAAGCCAATCCAACTTGCTTATTCAACTCCAGTATTCAACTCATGTATTTTTTCTTGCCTTGTCGTTTTAGGATTAGCAGAGGCTCTTGTGTAACTAAAGTATGCAACTTGACAAAGCATCTGGAAACTTCTGTCAACCGTCTTCAAGATGTTTACTTTCTCTCGTATTGCATACCAATTGTCAGTGAGGCACATGTCGGGGTTTTGAAGTGGAAAGAGTGTCGGTGCTACAGTAAACAAAAAATATACAAAAAATATAATCTTAATTTTACGATATGGAGTTGATCACAGTGATTCGACGATCAAGTTAAACATTCAGCAAAAACGACGGCAAAACGGCTAAAGTAGCTGACAATAAACGGTATAAGTTTAGCGTTGGTATTCGAATTCCCACTGGATACGATGCTATCAAACCAATTGACTTGTTAGCGCACTGTTTATCAGTAGAAGTTGTTATCACCAAGAACGATTACTGTGGATACGACATCTTCTCAAGACATATATTTTGATGAGGTCTGACCCAGGGTACAATTGGTTTGTATTAAATATTAAGCACGTTATCGTGGTATGACTGCTGGCCACACACAGCTTGAAAGGGAGCTTAGAGATGGTTTGACGTCGCGGTTCAATTCATCACTAAGGAAATTTGATAGCCGCTAAAAAAACTATTGCTATTAAAACTGTTTGGACGAGAAGCAACAAAGCTGATCTGTGGATGATATTCAACGAGATAGTCAAAATATGCTAAGGTATAACCAAGACAGAAGCTACAAGAAGTCGCCGCCATCGCTCATGAAAAGCGTATCGAGAACAGCAGGCTTTGAATGATAAGAACGTATAGTTATTTAGAAGAGATGGAAAGCAGGTTTCGTTTATAGCTCAGGGCAGCATGCATAAATCATATACCGCTCGATGGTTTTGTTTCAAGGAGGCATGCATGTCGTGTTTGAATGACGCTTATAATGTGTTATAGAAACGTCTTCTGTGCGTCGGTGATGTCATCGTTATGTAGTCGAGGCATAAATGGGTATCAAGATATCTTAATCAATCGAGAAGTAAGAGGCGCATGCGGTGTGAGCACGGATGGGGATCTGCGCCTTTGCGATGCTATCGGGTTGGCTTTTAATGGCGCAAGGCGACGTTTATCGCTGAGTTCGATCTGTTTGGCTTACACTAAAACATTTGAGCGCGTTGTCTCTGCAAACTGCTTGCAATTCTCAGTTTTGATTTCAAAGCCAGTAACAGATCAAGCTGGTAAGCCGCCACAGACAACAGATAACACAAGCGACGGAACGAGGCAGATAGAACAGGCCACTGGCAGACTGGCGAGGAGATAGCGCATCGTATATCAACGGCAGTTATACGCTCAAACCCCGGCGATAGGATTTCAATTAACTTTGCATAATTTCACTGCCTGCTGCCAGATTCTCACCATATCGCCTCTCTGAAAGCGCTATCGCGAACTTAGCCGCGATTAATTGTTGTTAAGGTGTTTTCAGTGAACAAGGAAGTTAGCTAATTCGATTGACGTGATCAGAATTCAGTTGAAAGATATCGCATCTCTTCTCTTCCATCGTGAAAACGGCCACTCGTGCTACTATAACTTTGAGGTGAAGTAACTTCATGTGAACTTCAAATCCTTACTATAGGGGTTTCCTATCGGACCAAGGTGACCACGCCTTGGTTAGAATGGGCTCACAGCAAGACGGAGTCATTTGTCCTTGAATAGGATCAATCGTGAATGACGCGAACGGTTATTGGAGCCATGGCGAGACATTGTTCGTGGCCTTCAAAAGGGCCATCGAAGCATATGGGCTAATTTCCCAGGGTTCTTGTCTCAACATCGTGAAAATCATGGCACGGCAATAACCCTTTGCATGTGTCTCACGAACGAAGCGCGCGTCAGACAGCTACTGGCTGTGCAAACAAAGAGAAATCACGTGATTCATCGCAAGAGATGATCGGTTTCTCATAAAGAATGATTACCCGTTTAGGATCGTTTTCTTACTCACTACAGAATAATTTGGGCTGATTCTAAACGTCTGATATATAACCCATTGCGATAGGATCTGCAGAAAGTGTCGTTTTTGACATTCGGACATTGAAGACTCTACAAACTTCATAAATGCGATCGTACCCTTCATGCGCTGTAGCGGTACAGCCATGGTAATTTCTTTGTATCGATCCGTGAGCTTCTCCAGATGTCGTTCGTTCAAAACGTATTTGAGAAGCTGCTCAATCGATGGCTGTTGAATTAGCCACGATGGCTCGCCACATCGGAGCATTTGCCGGTTTGCATTGTACTAAACGTCCTTGATTTCAGAAGGACTATCACAAGCGACTGATTACCATAAGGCACTCTATGCTATTATGGTGATGCAATCAATCTAGATAGTCGGGACACTCCAACTCGTCCGTAAGAGCGATACTCAAGACGTTTGTTGACTTTTCTTTTTCGAAACGCGTGATGTTTGCTAATGAGGGTATGCCATTAGCAAATGAGCGTCTTTGTACATTGCACACAGCAAGCAGTTGTCAACACACGGAAGACACTTAAAATGAGCCAGTTGCACTATGATTGAGGGCGTTTTACCCCTCCGTTCTTACGCTCCTTCCATCGACTTCAATCGCGGTAGCCAGTAAATCAGCTAGTTAGCTCCATCAGTACTTGTTTCCTCCCCATTTGAGTCAGAGTAATGTCATACTCACATCATATACTCATTGTAATAGCCATATGACTAATTCATGTTTGTGGTAATTATTTAAAAAAGTAATGCATGGTACAAATTGATGTTATTTACTAGATTTCGATGATTCTTGCATAGTTTTGCAGGCTTTGGATTGTGCCTTTTAGTTGGAGGGATTGTGAAATTTTTGGCTTGTCGTAATCACCGCACTGCTTGGGATGGCATGGAATTATCACAAAACGACGGTAGGGCATTGCCTGTCGCCTGCTGAACAAACAACAGCTGTAAACTCCGGACGAATCTCCCACAAAGGTTATTCTCAAACAATAACATAGCAGCGACGACACTCCAGATCCACTCTCGGTCGTGGCGTGAGCCGACTGCTCCAATTGTTCAAAATCAGAGACGACAAAAAACTCATTAAAACGACTCGGAATCTTGTCAGATGTTCCATTGGAGCTATGTGCATTAATGATTGCTGATTTGCTTACTGTGGGTGGCCATCGAACAGCATATAAGACACCGTCGTGGTGGGCTAGCACTCAAAGGCAACCATCTGTCGACCGGTGAAGGGTTGACTGACACCTCTCATTACGAAGTAGCACCTTGCCACCAAGCAACAACCTCAAAAGGCACCGACCTCATCCTCTTCTAAAGGTTCTACGGTGCAATCTAAGAATAAGAAAAACCAAGTTGAAAGAGATCTCTAAAGCATCATGCTACACTTTGGTAAGATTCTGTAAAGGATCATTGTTGCACACAACCTTTTGTACTGTGTAGCGTATGTATATTTGACGGTATGATATTGATGTTTTGATGTCCTGCATTGCATAACCCATAGAAAGATCCTGGACTAGTACATTGATACGTTGTATAGTCTATTGTTAGTGAACATGATCGCCCTTGCAAGAGTGTAAGCCCGTGTTCGCTGTGGTTGGCACGTTTTCTACACAGTTATTAATACCATTCGCTCTCGACAACGATCGGTTGTTCCGCTTTTTCATCAACCACGCACTCGTTGTAGCATCCAGGCACACAATGAATGTTAGTAACAATGGCAACCATTCCATCTCGTCTCTGGCTGGATTTCATTTTTCATCGTATAGACTTGATTTGGAAGATGAGACGACGGTCTTTTCTGCATTTCTCAATAACGTTGTAGGGTCTGCTAGAAACTTTAGCTAGCTAACGGGCTAGATGCAGAGAATTTGAGGGTTGAATTCACTCCCAGGAATTGCGAGTTTGCTGAGAAAACTTCTTCTTTGCGAGCCTCGTTGCTTGTAATCGATGGCAATCAAGGTGTGACAGACGAAACGAAGCTATCGGTACTGAACGTAAATCAAATCTGGTTTTCCATTAGCTTTAGGTCAAATGTTTTTACCCGTTTGAGCAACTTTGACCTCCATTAAACCATTTTTCTGATGTCTGCTTGCTCACGGCCGAATTAAGCTTATCCAAGCAGTTGCAGGGCGCATCGCTCGGTAACATGTGCGTGCTGCGTGTGAGCAACGTCAATTGGCTCAATGTCGCAATCGTTTAAATTAAAAGTTCTTCGGGACAGTTACAATTTCAAAAGTTTCACAAATTGACTTTTACGATATGGTTAGCACGGTTCCTTGCGCTAGAATAACATCTGAGATTCAATATTTTCAAGTGAGGGAAACACAGATTCCTATAAGCTGCAATTGTAAAAGTACCAGTGCCATGCGACGATCAATCTAGTTATCACATAATACAATTGACAGCTCATTTCATTATAAACGTTTTAATATGATTAAAACTTCTTGACGTCGTCGTCCATTTCGTGAAATTTCTCATTGTCACGCATCCATATTTAACGATAATCAAATATCAATGCGTACGAATAGCCTGTAACACGACACAACATGTACGCTATACTGTTTACTGTGGTATCTGGTATATATTGTTTTCCAGGCAATTCAAAATCAATATTATTGGGAAAATCATGTTGGTTACGTTTCTGTCAAACGTGGGTTCTTCTAAATCGAAGTTCGCCTAAATAGAATTATCTTAAGAGTAGAGTTCTTGAGGTTCAGTTTATAGACCGTGAAAGCCATATCTTATTCTTCTTCATATAATGCAGTGTGTAAGTCCATACCGAAGTTAAAATGATACTGAGATTTAACAGATGGCAATTATCTCAAGCCACTAGAACGCCTAATGGAAATCGCTTACTGAGCTGATTTGGGCGGGCGTGCTTTGTGGGTCGACTTCAAAGTGTGAGAAAGGCTGAACAAATCAACTCTATCAAGCATCAAAGCTCGACAGTAAATAAATCTATTTAGATTGAATTGTGTATAATAGATTACAATAACCTAATGCTTGAATAGGAAGTCAGATTTAACGTCAACAAGAAGATGGATTTACGGGCTGACAAACATTGCCATGAAGAAATAATATATGCAAGAGAAAGAAGGAAATGGAATAGAGGTTATTTTAATGCCGAGTCTCTTTTTATCTGATTTGAATGTTTTCGATCACTAGAGACCTCCGGTTTAATTACGGTATACAATGGCTCTTTGTCATTCAGTCAAAGTAGTCATCTTGCAGACTTGTATGCGCTAAATGACCGCCGGCGAGAGGGGGCGTCATTTCAATAGTTGAAAAAATGTAACTGTGCCATTGGCTTGTCTCCATTGAAGTCCCTTGACATCTAGAACCACGCAAGATACAAAAAGTATAAATGGGCCCGGCTTGATCCAGATTCGAACCCGGGACGCTTGAACGGGACACCCTAACTTCATACTGGACCACACCAACACGGATGTTGCGAACCATCTGTAAGAGCAATCTTTAACACGACGTGCTGTCACCAGATGATGACGTCAGGATGAGGTCATGTAGCATACAAAGGCACGACTGAGCGCACATTGATGTTTTTTTAAGTCAAAAATGTTATGTTTCAAGTGACAATGAGGAACGATAACTAACAGCGCCACTTCGGTCGCTCAGAAATCGTTAACAATTGCCACATGCTGCGTGTTTGTTTACAATTATCAGTGAATTCAACAACGAATGAACCACGATGCAATGGAATAGAAAAGTGGCCTTCCCACAAGTATCAATGTGATTGATTTTCCATGATTAATGTTGTGAGCTGCTTGATGGTTCGTTGGGAAATGCGACAAGGAGAAAACGATGATATCATGGATTTATATACTTCAATTTGAATGATAACGCATGATGCTAACACGTATGTATCAATCATATTTATGTAAGTCATGGAGTTATTTTTATTGCAACGGCATTTGCAGTTTATTCATAATTAGGAGCGCCATTGTTGATATAGGTCACAGGCAAGATGGATCATTTAGAACGTCTCAGATGTAATTGTTGTTGGAGTTGGTCGTTGTATATTATTTCATATCGTTTAGTGCCGGTGAGAAGGCGGGAGCTTACCTTTCAACGCAAGCTAAGAAAGTATTACTCCGTCGAGGCAGAAGCAAAGACACGCCATTACTCATGCATACAACTCGTCATCACATGACTGTTATGTTTTGACATAGTCATGGCTCTTACGAATTTAGGGATTTAAATCAAATGAACTCTATACCATGTTTTAACACCAGGAAATGACTTTGTTGGAAGTGCATTTAATGGTACGCTTTTATGATGAACCGTTGACAGATTGTCCTTGGTAGTCAAAGATGTCAATTGATTTCGACTCAAAGCCACGTGTCTGAAAATCGACTGTATCCCGAAATGCATCAGCGCTGTACCCTGTTAAAGTAATGACCATAAAAACCCCAAAAGAATAACTTGGAATAGTTTGCACTTTATCCAGAAATTGAATATGAGCTCTACAGGGACCATATAAACTAAATAGATTAGATACTAGATGCTTTCTAAAGTTATTTCCTTGCAATTGAGACATTTTTCAGTAGCATTTGAAAGAGATTCGTCATTTTAGTATCATTGCATTTTTCTTTCAAAATATCGAAAGAGATTTACCAGCAGAGAAATTATATTGTAAAACTATGAAAATTGATAATTTTACGCGGAAGATTCAAAATTGTAAAAATATTTATAAAAATTAACATCTGACTCTGCTAAATTGCATTTTTCTAATCACAAGATACTTCCAATAAAATAATATGATTCGTTTGTATTTTTCAGATCTTGACTCTGGCCATGGTGGGATCAATCAACTGGGTGGTCCATTCATTAATGGTCGCCCTTTACCCGATGGCATGAGACAACAGATCATTCATTTGGCCCAACAAGGTTATAGGTCATGTGATATCTCCAGAAGGCTTTTAGTTTCACATGGATGTGTCAGCAAGATTCTCGGTGAGTACTGTAATACTTGCGCTGCAAAAATAGTGTTCTCATTTTAAGAACAAAATTTCTCATTTCAAGAAATATTATACTTAATTCTAGTAAACAAATACTTGTCCATGATGTAAGCAAAAATATTACTAAGCCATATATGAATATTGCTATTGTTCTTCCACCGACCAAGTCAAGAAAATTGATACTTGAAAGAAAAAAATATTCTGGTCTAGAAAATAATTTTTCAGTGTGGTTAATATCAACACTGGCATGATTTGAGTTTCAACAACATCCAGCTATGATTTGAGTTTTATGATTCATGTGCCTCCAGCTGGGGCTTTCCTATTTAATTATTACAGTACAAATTGTATAAAGAACGATAGGACCATTTCAGATCTCTACTAAGTCAATATCAATTCATGGAAAATTAACGGCACACATGAAGCTAATACTGTAACATAGAATATTTGAACAATTTTGAAATTCGTAGATCACCTTACGGTTGTAAGAGAAGATTCAAATGATGCACAATACAGTATACAAATGATGCTTTTAGTTTTCGGAATAAATTACATTATCCCTTTCGCATAACTGCATTGACGAATGGATTGATCAATGTTTCAACACATAAATATCCTAATTAGACCTTACTTACATCGTTCTTACGTAGAACCTTGGATAACTTTTTTCTCACTACCCAGCAAGTACAAGACGTCTTAATTAGGACGTCCTATGGACTTTCTTTACGACGCTTGGACGTCGCGGGTACGTCGTAAAGACGTCTTGTGTTTACTGGGTTATTAGCTATAGCTATTGGCGCTAATTATAGTACTACTGTATCCTTCGATGTTATTACGTTTGGACATCGCGGGTACGTCATGAAGACGTCTTGTGTTTACTGGGCACGAAGCACTGCGATGTTGTGAGTTAAACATGCGAAAGGTAGATCTGGAGCATTTCTAGAAGTTTCTGTTTATCCCGCAAGCCGATTTAATGATCTCGTGGAAAGCAATGTTGGTCTGAGTAGCGCACGTGGTATTTTTAAATCAATCTGGCTTAATTCCACGCGCAATCGCACAGTACAAGACTGGCAGCGCGTGACGCCCCTGAGGCACGCTATTGGTCATTCAACAGGTGGTTCTAATTTAAGATTACACTGCGATACAATCACAGGGGCATTAAAGAACTCTGTCTTGACTACGAGATCGTAAACTCTGATTAATCGCTGGGGATTTTGTCGGAGCACGGACCACTGTATACAAAACTGAGCCTGTAGAGGGTCCTGGGTAGTCTATCGCGTGCAAGACAGGAAATCCTGCCTAAAGTATTGTAATTTCGCTGCATAAACAGAGGACTCCATTATTTGTTTCTTCCAACACATTTTATTCAGCATTTATGACAAATAAATCAAATCAAGTTAAATCCATTATAAGTGAACCAAACTATACTCTCCACTTGCTGCCAACTACCATATACAACCGCCAACCGGTAGGCGTTGAAACCATGGGCCCTTTTGGAGATGAAGCCAAAGAATTTATACACAGTGTAGGGA
>OFHS01004385.1:0-14169 GCA_900245855.1 Calvadosia cruxmelitensis | reverse complement strand
ACTGACGGCGACCATTGGAGATTTCAGTTCAGCCAATTCAACCATCCGCGCATTTTATCTTATTGCACTACAGCTGCTATTGATCAACTCGCTTCTAAATCCGATATTGTACTGTTGGAATCTGACAATCATGCGNTCAGTTCAGCCAATTCAACCATCCGCGCATTTTATCTTATTGCATTACAGCTGCTATTGATCAACTCTCTTCTAAATCCGATATTGTACTGTTGGAATCTGACAATCATGCGCGACGAAATGGCTCGCATATTTTTGGGTCGCTCTGATGACACAAATGTTTCATCTGCCAATGTAGCAGGAACTGGTTCGGCTTAAAAAGCAATATCATTTCATAACTCAATTTAATTCTGTTATATGTTTGTAGAACACTGCATGCAGTGCAATAACTACAGCTCCATAGATAAGCAAACAGCATTTCGTTAGTTTTATTCGAATCAGTGAATACAATGTCGTATAAACCGAAGTGTATATAAATACAGCGTTTTAAATGAAGACTTGTAATCACGATCCAAAGGGGAAATGCTGTCAGTGTTATGGGAACATTACCCTGAACAGATCAGCTGGAAGACATTTAGACTTGTAAAGTAGTAATCACATAGTATAAGGAATTTTAAGGTTCACAATTATATAACTGTATTGAGAATTTTTTTAGATAATTCTAGACATGTTATACCATATAAAGTACCAATGTCGTAAATTATTATATGTAATAAACAACTAATTAGTAATTAGACTCAATTATACTGGGCAGTGATCAAGGCCTAAACGAGTCAATGTTCTTCAATCCAGCTAGCTCTATATATACAGATAATTATATAATGAAGGATCAAATGTACATTCGGACACGTTTGTATTTTACAAGCGGCAAGTTACACGTTGGTGCTTCCTAAATAGACAGAATGTAAGTCAGAGGTGGTTAATCCAAATATCCAACCTACAAGAATATACAATTATATCGTATATATATCGCCTCATCAAGGCTACCGGGTAAAACAATCAAGATCTTATCTCTTCCAACGAATAAGCATGGCTATACAACGGGGAAACGCTGCTTGTGTTTTGGGCACTATTCCCTCAACTGCTTCATTGGAAGAGATTTTTAATTTGTAAATAGCTTAGTCAGGTTTAGTTTTTAAGTATTTTAACTGTAGTTTTTGTAAGTAGCTATTGTCACGCATAGTTTTTATTAGTTAAAGTTAATTTACCTTTAGGAAAGTTTGTCTATATAGTTTGTTGATGTAATTATTTGAAATAAAAACATTTTGAAACCTGTAAAAACAATTATCTCAACAAAACAAAATTATATCACGCATCTAGAATAATGAAAATGCAACAGCAATTTATGTAAGTTGATTGATTTGTGTATCATGTGACTTAATGTATTAGTATAGACGTATATGTAACGATGGCAACCGACTGGATTTGTGTTACGACAGAGATAATTAGAAAGAGAGAGATAGCGAAAACAGCGATCGGAAAACCAATTTGCTTGTGGTTATTTCGTGTGAGTTTTTTGAAGTGCTGGAGTAATACGTTCAACAACAATGAAGGTTAGATATTTGCTGAGATATATCTTTCTTGAGTTGTCTTATGCGTTCCGAATTAAATTCCGTATTAATTATATATTTTTCAATACGTTTATTTGTTTCAACTGAAAACTAGTGCCTCATACGGTGTAAATATGACTATACAGTATAACGACGACTATTTTAATGCCCCTATTATATTGCAATCAAACGGATGGATGATAGGCACGTCAAAGCAACAGGCACTTCCTCGTCAGATTATCTGTTCACAGCTTTCACCATCTTCCACGATAATAAATTTCACCTACCATCTAATGATTGCTACTGCAAATTATGCAACCTATGTGCAAGTGATAGATATCATATTAACAAATGTACTAACATTATTTCATATATTGCTTTTGTGAAACAACATGATATGTAACAAATATTATAGAAAACATTTGACAAACATGTATACACAGTTTTTAGCCTGAAATTGGGTGCAAATATATCTCCTATCATACACTGTAAATACGATGTACGTAGCATGCCAACTTAGAATTACTTAAAACTATACATAATGCTATAATTCGTTATTACTCTTAATAATTTCTTACTTAACTTCTTAAAATATTGGAAATCATTTTATCAGGTCAATGCAAGCATTGAAGATATTATTGTACTTGCTTGTTTGATTAAGTTTTATTTATTTATTTCTGACCTTGTATTGTTTTAAACTCTTGAATAAAGTTTTATAGATTAAAAAATACAAGCATGATGCACACGTGTTTCTATTAAAAGAATATCAACAAACACTGTATACGATATAAGTTCTTGACACTGAAATCAGGAATCTCCGAGTTAACACCAAAGCAAGACAATAGATATGTTCATAACAGAACTGTTTTATCATAATCGTACACTTATCGTGTGTTTTTTCCGTTGGAAAGTATCTTTACTTTGATATAAACGGATAACTTACAAAAGTAATTCGGGTAAAAATGTCTAATGCAATATAATTAATTTCCAAAACATTGAAAACTATAAAATTTCTCTAGAAATATTTACAATACTTACTACTAAACTTATTTATTAAGAAATAAAAAATAAATAAAAAACCTGACCTGACTATTTACAAATTAAAAATCTCGTCCATCAAGCCTAAAAAATAAAATAATATTATAAAATATTATTTTAAAATAATAATTTTTATCATCTTATCGTGTTATGTTCGAGAGGATGACGACATCGAGGAGACACAGGAGTGCATGTGCGTGTGGCAACAAGTCCAAGCTCAAGTGAGGACCATTTTCACGAGCTGCCATTATGGGAAAAGCAAGTGCATTGTGGGGCAAGTTGAGTGCCTAAAGCAGCGAAGAAGCTGGGTTTCTGACCGAGAACATCAACGAAAATCTTATGTTCAAGCAAAGTAGAGCAGCTTGAAGAAATCTGCATCAATATAAAATCCAACTTTCTCCGTATCCCGAAATCAGAGACATCAACCTGCCCCATAATGCACTTGCTTTTTCCAAAATGGTAGCTTGTGAAAATGGTCTATAAGACAAGACACGTGGACATAGCACGAGTAACAATTGCACATGCTCAGACAGGAGTGACGTTTACAGTTAGCATAATGATGAGTAATATTATATATATTTTATATACTAGCGGCTTTACCGCCAGGGCCAATGACAGGGCTCAGCATAACGCATCTCAGTCTATCAGGTTGAGCGTGAATAACATGGACGATGACGCACCTATACGGCGGAGTAGAGCTCAACAGACGACACGTTTCGAGGGCACTTACAGACCCACAGACACACAGATCCACAGGCACACAGACAGACAGACGACATAGCGCGTGTAGTATTATGGTATATCAGATATGTTCATCCTCAGCACTTCATCAGTTCATTATGAATACACAGCAAATAACATCGTCGTTTCAATGTGGCACGACCTCCAACGCTTTAGGCTAATTAAGCCATCTTGTGAAATACTGCACAACCCACAGCGTTCGCAGAAGCTTCGTAGCAGGTCGGACTGCAGCTGGTATCTACTAACGAGTACGTTGTCTATATACAAAGGCAAAAATCTGATTCTTGCTGGTGTTGAAATGCATAATCGATGACGCAAGCACATCAGATCTGTTTCGAGAGGGTCCCAATGAACCACCGTTAAATTTATTTGATTATTTCCTTTTATTTCCAATACAATATAGTACAATAAAGCTTGTTTTTATTAGTAAATACATATGTTTTACAGGTCACAGGACCATATGCAATATAGGCGAAATGATTATTTTAAATAATATCCAAGATTCTAGCTATAGAGTTTAGGAAGTTTATCTGTAGGCATAAGGCTTTACAGATGTGTGCTAAAGAGGATAGCATTTTTACCTTTGGTTCTTAGAGTGATTATATCGCAGCTGCGTCCAGCGTCCTTGCTTCGAATGTGGGTAAATGTTAATTGGTCTAACACAAGCAAGTCACTGTCCTTTGTTTTTGCTCATACAACAAACTTCGATCTGAGTATAATACAAACAACCTTAAGAATATTGCAGATCATGATGGAATCCAGAAGTCAACTAGCTAGTATATATATTATAAATATGCATAGATAATAAGAAATACACCAGTCTCTTGATGGTTGAGCTATGTTCGGAGATCAGCAAATATATGAAAACCCCAATAAAGGTCCATTCAACGATCGAAATAAACTTCAGACGAGCATGCCGGATTTGTTGCTCGAGTAGAGAATAATTTTAATAATTGGACATCGTCAAGATCCATTGCATACAAACGATCACGTGACTACTGTAACCCGCTTGAAGCATATTCACATGGTCAGGAAGGATCACTGCAGCATCCTCAAGGAAATGTCGACCACCATTTACTGTAGGCTTGCGTTTGTGTCTTTACTGGAAGACTGTTGATTATTCTCATAGGATGTGATGCTCCTTGCGTTATTGGGAGATTTTCGGAAGACCAATCTTGAAATCTCTTCGCGCACGATAGTAAGATTCCAGCAATAAAGAATCGGGTTCAATAGTGAATTAGCCATCAAAAGGATTGAGAACACACCCAAAGAGAGCCTTACACCTGGCTTTGCTGTGCTAAATTCTTCAACAGTTGCATTGAGAACAGCGTAGGGTATGTGCGAGAATACCATGCAGATGAAAATCGCCAGCATTGTCCTCACGAGGCGCTTCTGTCTGATTGTTTTCCCATCCTCGTTCATGTGTGGGTCTCTCTTCTGTATTCCTCTCGTGAGAATATAGATTCTAATGTGAACAAAGAGATTCCAAGGCACTGTAAAGAACAGTAAAGGGATAAATGTGTACGTGAATAAAATCTTCTTCTCTGTAAAAATGGAGCCAGCTCCAATGGTCAGGCTCAACGCAAAGCAGAGGAGCGATAAGATTTTTGCCAATTGAACGGTGAAATACTCCGCGTAAAAGTACGGACGAAATATTGCTAAGTATCGATCGGTTGCGATCAAGAGCATTCCGCTCGCAGACATCCATATAACTGTCTTCGCCACAATAGTAGTTGGGATGAGGTAGCTGCATGTCAACTCAGAGGACTCACGCAACATAATTCCAGCGAAGATTGGCATCAAAACGAACCCCGTCAAAGCATCGCTAGCAGATAGAAATCCGATCAGCACGTAGCATGGTTTTTTCAGCTTCTTCGATGCTAAAATCACTATAAGCGCCAGACTATTTAAGACTCCAGTGGGTAGAATTAGGACCAAGCTGATCACTCCAATGACCCATCCTAATTTGGTTAAACCATGTGAATTAATGTTGAATTTACCTCTAGAATCCGCACAATTGAGATCCAAAACCGATTGATAAGTGGTATTGGCTTCCATGGTGTCGAGTATGTGTGAAGATTTTGGTTTCTATGTCAATATGTGTAGGGATTCTGCAATCATTGTTGTTTTGATCGAATACTCAGGATATTGCACCTTTAAAGTAATTGCGGTCTAAGACAGGTGTTTGAAAGACGTAATCCCAACCTTAGTACGCAAACGGGAAAAACTGTTAAAAATATAAAAGCCTCAACAATATAACAGCATGGTAATTGGTGAGTCTCTTCATTTCAAATAAACGTGCGGATAAATAACCTACAATAAATGCTTGAAAGTTAATCCTTGTCTACAATTACCTGCATATTACTCAATAAAATTACTCCGAACGTGAACCTAAAGATTACCTAGAATTACTACTCTAAAAGTCTTATTATTGGATAGGTTGTTTGCTCTATTCTGCCTATATTCACAAAATATGTAAAGCGACTGAGTGACGCCAGACTGTGTCCTCTAATTATCAAAAGTCAAATTTAAGTCATGTACGGTTTATTGTTCCTCGCAGACTTCCAGTTGTTACATATATTACTACATTAGTGGGCAAGCAAGTTTGATGGCAGCGTGATGATAAACAGTATAACAGCTATAAATAACGTTTTGTAAGAACATTCAATTCAATCCAGAGAACTGACTTTGTCTCACAATTTTTGCTTAGTATTGAGCTATGTAAGAATTCCCTTTTTGTCGCACCGTAAATACATCACGCAATATTTTATAAAATTAGTAGTTTATTAAAAATGATATTCTACTATGTTTCAGTAAAATAATAAAAACTTTTAATGTTGATTATTCAAGTGCTGCTGCTATAGATGGATTATTCGCAGTAGCCGATTGAGTATCTTATAATAACAGCGTTTATATGCCGAGTGTCTCAGTAGCAATTTAGAAGCAAACATGAAAATTAAGATGCAAATTAGAAGCAGTTACTCTAGTAATATCTAACTATTGTAGGTCTCATAATCGATGTGGAGCCTCTATTTTTATGTTCGGTAATTATGACAAATGTATATAATTTAGGCGCAGTCGCAATTTTGATCTATGAATTATCATCTTAATTACTTGAAGCAAACTCTAGTAGAATTCATCTCTTTTCTATTTTCCATGCTGTTTAATTATCAACTAGATTGAAAAGAAATCTGTCATAGGTGAGCTGGTTTTCCCCTTCATTCACCTGAATGCCAGAAAATCTACACTCCCAAAATGTTTGAGATGTGAAATGGTAAACTCCCAAATATGCACAACCTCGAAAAATATGCTAAAATATCCCAACACTGGTATATCAAAAAAGCGAAGTCCCCTATATCCAACAACATAATTAAGAAGGTAGACCTCGCAACTTGTTAATTTCGTCACTACGGCTGCCTGTCGCATCAGTTTGCGGTCCAGCCGGTGGCATTTGAAACTCTGGGAGCAATGGGAGATTCAACAATGGCATTTTTAGCGGAGTTGGAGAAGCGAATGTCTTCAGCTATCAAAGAGTACCGTTCTTTCTAATTTCTAAGATAGTCTTTGTCAATGGCAATTCAGAGGAAACTCTGTTTATATTTAGGAAGCCGCCTTATTATGATTTATATATTAGTACTGCATACAGTAGTTTAAAAACAAGAGAAGTAGACATTCTAATTACTCATGGCAAGAAACGAACATACGTACATCTACAAAACGTCTTTTACTGGTATTTATATCTATTCAGAACCAGAAAATATACTGTATTGAATTTACAAAACACTCGTAATACTGTATTGAATTTGTAAAAAAACGCATTAAAATACCGTACTTAATTGACTTGCTCTGGACCAGAGCACTATCCGCTCCAGTCTTCAGAGATTGCTAAACAAACTAGTAACTACCCGGCGCCAACCTTCCAACCATATAAAGGTTGAACTACGCAACATTGCGCAGGATTGATTTCAATCATTTATAGCTTAACTGAGTTGTGGTGTTGATATAATCAATGAGTAGCACACGGCGCCGATCGAAGCTGCGTAGCTGGTCGCACCAGCTAGTATATGTTAATAATGCGTACATAATCTATAATGGTTAAAAAGTTTGAGTCTTGTCTTTGTCGAAATGCATAATCAATGACGCACGCACATCAGCAGAAAAACATCAACAGATCTGTTTCAAGAGGGCCCTAAGGGAAAACCATAACGCATATTTTGTTTTCTTTTATTACCAATATACCCCAGTAAAGGGTTGTAGTAAGCACATGTAAGATGTCTTTAGACTGTATAGAGGAGTTTTTACAAACAGTAATTATAAGATATATTAATAATATGACCAGACCGTGTGCTACTGAAAACTGGTCACTCTTTTAAAATTCTTCCATGAATAGAAATAAATACATGTGAGTGTCAATGACACCAATACTTAATACAATGAAACGTATCTACAATTCTTTAAAATTAAATAATATCTTTAGATGACACCCAGGATATGTAAAGATGATAATTTATAGACAAAAAGCTCGAGCACATGGAAAGGCTACGTTCTGGCCATGATAAATTAGAAATTGATTAGAAATTATCAACTTGATAATACTCAGAATTTCGGTCACTCATTAGAGCCCACTTTGGAGTTAGATCTTTGTCATTCAATATCTAATTGCAGCATTCCTTGATTGATGTTAGCCTGAAGTCAATTGTTTGGCACAATTAAGCTCAGAATCTATTTCATGGTACGGGGGAGTTGAACGGAGCTCCTCACAAATAAACTTCAGGCATGTAGGAATTAATATTCAATCCACTTTAGCCTTGCATATTTTTTAGTCAGTATTCAACTTTATTCCCTCTAATGAAACCTCTGACGCAGATCAGCTCTGCAGCTGTTCACGGGATCTTAATTTAACCTTTCAAATTCCCTTGTTTTGAGGTCTCGTCAAGGATTTTATTTTGAAAATATCGATGTTTTCCTACATAAGCCTTTCAGGAGAGAATATCAAATTTTTAATACCCGACGATTTAAAAGTTGTTGATAATATTTCATCAAATATCAACCTATACAGTAAAGATAGCAGATGTTTTATACAACGTACCAGCGTCTTGCGTTTTTCTGTGAAGCATCAGTTCTGACATCCGTATGCAATGATATTAGCTATTGACAGTTGATATCCAACGCCACTCGATTAAATCCAAAGTACTGGAAATTGCATTTATTTGTCTATTATCATGATAGCTATTGGACAGTTGACATCCAATGCCAATCGATGTATACCTCCAAGAACCTCAACTTGCATTATGATTTTATTATCACGAACATCGATGCTGAATATTGGACTGACTCTGATAAAATTTGCTGTTTCAGCACATTTAGTATAATTTATACTGACCCTCAATAAAATTAGAACAATTTTCACTTTTAATACATTAACCAGAAATTACAAGGCAATATATAATGAGAACGTAAATTTAAATTGCATCTTACTTTATGTTCGATATGCTCTCAAATATTTTTATACTATATTGATGAATATTATTACTCATGTGAAGCTATGATTGTTTCAAACTGTAATACCAACCAGAGTTGTTCAAACAAAACAGGCTCTTCAGTGGCGGATCAACATAGTCGAGCAAACACCCAAACTTGCTAACTTGCTATAACGATTGACCTATATCGATATTCAAAACTATCAAAATAAAGCATGCAGCTAAATCATATGACCTTCTAATTATGCTAAGTATTATAAATTATTATAATGAAATCAACTGTTATGCAAATATTGCAGATAACAATAACAACACCCAAAATACACAGTATACGAAACAATAGTCTACTGTAGGTCAAAGAATAAACAAAGCTAGAAATCATAACAATAGTACTTATATTTGTGACATTAGGAGTAGTATCATCTTTTGTACTCCCTGTGAGTTAACCACTTGGACTCCCTGTGAGCCAGAGAGTTGATGTAATTTAATTACCGCATTGTATAATCAGATTGCGTTTGGACACAGCACAAGAAAGACTGGTCAATTGCGTCTCACGTTAACGTGCCTACAGATATAACATATACAAAATATATGACAATATTATAGAAAGATTGAATTTTATCAAATGATGTACTGTAAAATATTAATTTTTAGAATTGCTTAAAAATAAAAAACAGCTCGCCTATCATTTACAAAACTGTAAAATAGTCGGACACTTGCAAAGAATAGACCATTTTCTCATGCTACCATTTTAGAAAAAGCAAGTGCATTATGGGGAAGGTTGATGTCTCAACATGATTGATGTCAGCAAAACAAAGGGGACTCTAGAGGAAGTTGAAGATTTGTTAAAACATTATTGCTCATTAAAAGTTTAAAAGTAGCAAAGCGGAAAACACCCACCTGTGTATAAAGGATACTCTTCATAACCCCAATTTGACGACATTTTCTATTGAAACCAACCTTGCCAGAAGGCGACCTATCTGTAAAGGTCATCTTTCTCAGGTCCCAAAGGTGACCGTTGTGGACAGGTTTCACTGTACAATACAACATTACAATTTGTTAGACATATACAATCATAGATAATTATAGTAATTAGAATGCAGGACTAATCAATTACATGCGTATACAGTATATCTTACATATTTAACTTCAAAGTTAGCCTTCTTTTTAATGCTCATGTTAACTATATGCTCCTGAAATAAGTCGCGGATAGTTTTTTCGCGGATAGTTTTTTCGCGGATAGTTTTTTGATATTTTGATCTAATCAGGTTGCAGACTTTATCGATCTTGGATTCAAACAATTTCCCGAAAAGAGGACTGTATCAAATTAGGAACATGTATCGGTCCAATGTCCCTGGTATCTAATGATTACGGCCCGCAAGACAAGAGAAGAGACTTGTGTAATAACCTAACGAGCTAAATCATGTTAACACAAGAATCACAACGGAGACGCATCTCTGTTCGCAACCATCAGACACAACTTAATTAAAGTTTCGCTACAATTTATACTAAGCTAATTTACATATTGTCACACATTAACCAATGAGAAACAAGCACGAGAACAGTCACATGTTCAATCCCTAGCTACTAAAACGTAAAACTTATCTAAACACAAACGAGGTTACGCACAAACATGAACACGAGGCTTACGCAAAACTACACAGTTCACGTTTTCCATGGACCATGTCCATGTGATTGTGGCTACGAAGGACCAACGCATCATGATAGTGTTACATTTTGTGCAATAATGACAAGAATAAGAATTGACCCTTGTAGATTAAATAAGCAATGATAAAAATACAGTCAAACCTGTGCAGCGGCCACTTGTGTATAACGGCCAATCTTCATAATCCCAAAATGATACTTTCTATAGACCATCAACTTGGATGAAAAGGCCACCTGTCTATAAAGGCCATTTTTATCAGGTCCAAGAGGTGACCGTTATAGACAGGTTCCACTGTAGTCTTGCCCTGAACAGAGATGGATGTTTTTTCTGTCCATTGCAAGTTAACAGCAACTCAACAACATACACAATAACAGTGATAATTCGTCGTTTTAATATCAGTGAAGCCGAGTTATCAAGTTCAACAAGACACAAACAGATGTAAATTATTGTAAAGTATTTCCATAGTACTTTTATAGTTCTCAGTTGTATAGAAATTAATTAAAATAATACACCATTTTTTACTAGAATTACTTTTGTATTTATCTGTTTATCTGAAAATATAATTATGTATAGTCCAACAAATAGACAACAATTCAGAAATGTGTTATGTTCAGCTCTCATGATTGTGAGGCTTATTCAAGGTGACAAAAAAGAAACCACAACTATTATGTTTCGCAATAATTATTTTATTAAAATGAAATAAATATGATATTACATATCATGAGTTTGTATTTACAGGAAGTGCTCTTGTTACGAAGAACACCCGCAACCATAACCGAGTGTAGCTTGACATAATGGCCACTTTTATTGAGTTCTAGTTTGCGACGATGCAGTGCCGGCCAAATAAGCCGATGAAGCCTCTTTCTCACGTGTGCGACCAAGGAACAAACGAGACATTTCACTACGCATAATTGTCAGATTCCAACAGTACAATATCGGATTAAGAAACGAATTTCCCAACAACATCAGCATACCAAGTAGGTAAAGTGCCTTGACAGCCGATTTAGCTTTGCCAAAGTCCTTGACCGTGGCTGTCAAAGCGGCATATGGAATGTGAGAAAGTACCATGCATAGAAATATGATGAAGAGGGTCCTGACGAGGCGTTTTTGTCGCACCGTTTTTCCATTCGCTCTCTCGTGAGGGTTCCGCTTTTGAATTTGCTTCGTCAAGCGGTAGATGCTTACATGAACGAAGAAGTTCCACGGTAAAGCAATAAATAGCAAACCAGTGAACGAATAAGTGAATAACTTCTTTTTATGAATAAACATGCTACCAATCCCTACAGCGGAGTTGTAAAGAAACAGCACAAAGCATACTGATCTGGTGATGCGCATCGTAAACCATTCGGAGTAGACGTAAGGGTGAAAGATAGCCATGTAGCGATCGGTCGAAATTAATATCATCCCACTGACTGTCATACCCAACACGACAAATGCTATTACTGAACTAGGTACGATGTAACCACATGTTATCTCCGAAGATTCCCTCAACATCAAGATCGCAAGAAATGGCATCAAGGCGAATCCAGATAAAGCATCACTCGCAGAAAGGAAAGCGATGAACACGTAGCAAGGCTTATTGAGTTTCTTCGAGATCACAAGCACGAGAAAAGCAATGGTGTTAAGAATACCAGTGGGGAGAGCCAAGACAGCAGCCGAAATTCCGATTGCCCATCCTGCAGTAGACACTCCATTTGGATTCACGTCGAATTTCCCTTTTGAGTCAGCGCAGTTAATGTCAAATACGGACAGTTTCGTTTCATTATGCAGCATCTTTAGTACTTCGATGCGATTTTCAAGGAGGAACTCTCAGCGGCGAGGCAATCCGACAACTAAAATGGCTATTGAACTGGTTTGCCACAGGACTTCATGTGATTATTGTGAAGCTTGAATACTAAACAGCCAATATCCTAGCAGAATAGATTGGCAATGGCATGCTCTAATTGCCATTGTAGGCAAACACTTCGGTTATATTAAAGGACCGAAATAGAAATCATTGGTTGGTTATTTGTAGGTCACGATCAAACTCCTAAAACGATGTACAAAACACGCGATTTCCTTGTTTGTTGTCGACTTACTATAAAGCAACCCGGATTTGTTTTCGAAAAGAAGACGGAATTCGTGCTGGATAATTAGCCCCCGAATAATTCGTTTTCTTTTCGCCATACTTTCCGCACAATAGCTACATGCGTCAGTGTGATATTCAGCCATATCCGATAACGTCATACACGAACAATGTCCCACGCAACGAAAATACACGCACATAAGAGATCGATCTATAGAATGTGTGGAAATACATAGCCAACATCATTTATCGGCACATTTCTATTGAAGTAATCATTCCTGGAGTATATAGTAATATCTTCCCATATCTTGTCGGCGCATGTGATCTTTGCCTGATAAGCCCTCCTTGTATTGGAACTAATTAAGAAAACTTCGAGTACTGTATACGCTACAGCACAAGGCGCATGCGCGTAGGCAGAACCCGTTCTCTCTAGTGGTTGCTGAAATTAGCTCTTTTTATTTTATATTTTTAAAGCAAGGAAGGATCGTTTATTTGCCATTTCCAGTATTACGAATCTACAGTACACTACAATCAAATCGCAATCACTGCTCAACAAATTTAAATACTAAGAATTACAATATTACCGAAAATCATACCTGTGACATTTACAATTTAAACATTTCTTGGAAGCGTTCTCCAGCTGTGATTGGTTTATTGTCAAAAACTCAAGGACATGGTTTTTATCATTTGGAAGATATCGAAGAAAAGCAAGTTTGTCCTTTGCAAATTACGGAGTTGTAGTTTTGTCATAGGCTGATTACAAAATATGACATTCCAGATAGAATTACCAAAAACGATGGGCAATTAGCCAATTGCATATAGCGAATATCCTCTGTTGTTATAGTGCCAACTCAATTAATCAACCAATCAATCAAACAACCGGCCAATCACTGCCAATTTGACAAAGCCATCGAGGACAAAGTTCGAATTAGGCGAATTTTAACGTATAAGCAGTCTTGCAAGGCACCAAAAAACATATCTCGGCTGCGTGCATACTTCAAATTTCTTTGTAAATCGGTTAATTACCAATTTCTTTTTCTGGCTATTTGTTTGCATATTTTGTTAAAATGGTAACTGATGCATTGCATTGCATTGTTTGCATTGCTTACGGTGACGATTTGAAACAACCTTTTTCGAAATTCAGTCATAAATATGATACGCGGAAGAAGAATTTTGTTTTACCACGTGTCCAAACAGACCGTGGAAAACGTTCATTTGCATTCCGTGGTACCGTTTTATTGAATAAATATATAGAATTCGTTCCAAGCTCGAAAATTTGTTTTAAAAACCGTCATGTAAAAAGACAAATAATAATAATAATTTGCTGTAATTGGTGTTTGTTTGTTTGTTTTCTTTCATTCCCAATACTGTATACTGTACTTTATTGTACTGTACCTCAATTACTGTACCAACATGTATGTGGTAAGTATACACACGATGTTTTACATGTTTTCTGCAAGTTTGACGAAATTTGTCGAAATTATCGCTGTGGTATGGGCACCTTGAGTTTTCTGTGCTTGCCTTTGCAAACCGTTGCGCTCGAATGATTCGAAAGGATCGATTTCAGTCTCTTGGGAGCCGTAGCTCAATTGAGAAACAATGAGCAATATTCGA
>OFHS01004384.1:0-14169 GCA_900245855.1 Calvadosia cruxmelitensis | reverse complement strand
TGATTAAATTATTGCTGTGGAACGGGCACCTTGATTTTGCCTTGCTTGCTTTTGCAAACCGTTGCGTTCGAATGGTTCGAAAGGATTGATTTCAGTCTCTTGGGATCCGAAGCTGAGTCGAGCAACAATAGGCAGCATTCGATGCTGGTTGAGTNTCAGTGTAGCAGGTCGTACCAGCTATTTCTAATGTTCCTAAATTTGATTTTAATATGTTCAGGTAGGAGATACTGCTTTATGGGCTAAAAAACCAAAGACTGTGATTTGTACTGGACTAATTAGCCTCCGCTCAAATGCGAAGCAACGATGCTGGACGCAGCTGCGTTAGCAGCGCGGACCAGCTAGTACTGTAATAGATGACAGATCATACAAACTACAATATAAGAATGACAAATGTGCCTAGCATCTCTCCAAAACCACAAAATTACTGTTAAAGTTAGAATTTTAATGAGTTTATAGCCTGCCATGATTTACAAATGACAGGTAAGATCAACAGAACGGCAACATGCGTCATTGTAAACCACATACCTGTGAATCCATTTTGGCAGCTGCAGTTATAATCGCCAATGAGGTCATTACATGTGGCATTATTCTGACACGGCATCATTTGACATTCATTGAT
Source organism: Calvadosia cruxmelitensis (assembly GCA_900245855.1). Taxonomy (NCBI): domain Eukaryota; kingdom Metazoa; phylum Cnidaria; class Staurozoa; order Stauromedusae; family Kishinouyeidae; genus Calvadosia; species Calvadosia cruxmelitensis. The sequence continues at coordinate 13,550 of OFHS01004384.1, read as the reverse complement.
CTCATTAGTACAATTTGTTCCGTTAAATCCAAGTGCACAAATGCATATGTAGCCATCCCTTTGAAGGAAAGTTAAGACAGCAATAAAATAACGATTAAAGAACTGAACAAACAAACAATCAAAGAAACAAACAAATAAACAAGGCTTCATCTGATCTTTAGCTTCGAAGAAAAGTAGCTTTGAAATAACTGTAACTAGTTACTTCTTGTGGAAAAGCTAATTTTAAGGATAATTAACTTTTGAAAGTGACTAGTTCCTTTCTCTACAATGTAACTGTAGCTGTAAGTAGCTACTTTTAAAAATGAACTAACTCAGTCCTGGTTGTGGATAAAGCTCACAGGGGAGGCGCGTTTCGTAGAAATACAAGAACAAATTTTACAACAACATAACAATACATATAAAGTAAAACCTGTATTAGAGGCCTAAAGAATCAACCTGGACAGAAAGGCCACCTGTCTAGAAAGGTCATTTTCCTCAGGTCCAAAAGTTGACCGTTATAGACAGGATTCACTGTACAACATGTAAATAAATAATGCTACTTGTTAGTCATTATGGGAATTTGCCAATCAGATCAGATCCCGATATGTTTTGATGTTGAACAATCTGGCATGATAGATGGTAAAGTGTTTCATTTGTGAAGATTCAGTTGCATGACAGGCATTCACATAACCTTTTAAAATTTAATATCCAAATATTTTCGAATTACATCAGATGTACGATAATCATATATGTGTCTGCAGTCATAATTTTCCGTTGATACCTTTCTCCATCATATCAAAATAACATGACTAGTATTACCATAAACGTACCTGCCAGTAAATGGAAATGAAGCGTTGTGCTTCAACAAGCCTGCCTCAATCAACATACTCTGATTTGATTTCTCCACACACAAGCCTCCGTTAGCGCAAGGGTGACTTGCACATTCATCAATATCAATCTCACAATTGCTGCCATTGTAGCCAAGGTGACAGGAGCACGTATGAGAAGCAATGCCATCAGTGCAATTCCCACCATTACGACACGGTCTTGGTGCACACCAGTCAATATCATTTTCGCAATTTGTACCATTATAGCCGGTCAGGCAGTCGCAATTGTATTGATTGATGCCGTCAACACATGAGCCGTTATTTTGGCAAGGCTCTGGAGCACATTCGTTGATATTCAATGAACAATTTTTATTCGTGAATCCAGGTACACAGGAACAGTTATAGTCAGCAATGAGGTCTTGACACGTAGCATTATTTTGACAGAAGCCATATTCACACTCATTTATTTCAGTTGTGCAATTTGGGTCGGTGTAACCAGGAGCACAAATGCAGGCGGTCTTCAGTTGCGGCATATTGACGCAAGTACCTCCATTGTAACAGACACGGTTTGACTGGGCACATTCGTCAATGCGGTTCTGACAGATTGGGCCTGTTGAAGCAAAACATAGACATTAGTATCAAATGCAACAGCTTAGTTAAAAAGCGCCCATGATATTACAAGGCATCTTAAATACACTACAGTGCAACATCGTCATTCTCACTATAGTTTTCCAGTCGAAAATCGTGATACTGAGTGGCTTATGAAATTAAGAGGGTACAAATAGTTGATTCTGACAGAGATTGGTTCTCAAATTGAACTGATATCAAGCGGGATGTGAAATTAGTAAATTAAGTCGGTTACATTGTACAAACAACTTCAAACGTATCAATGTATCATCACCTCTTGAATCTGTAGAACAATATGAGGATGTGTAGTTGACAATTGCATGGAATGCCTCCTGCTCTTAGATGATAAGTAGGCCTACATTTAACTACAGCGGAACTCACTAAATATCATAATGCTTGTGAAGCTGAAAACAAGATACAGTGAAACCTGTCTATAACGGTCACCTGTGGGACCTGAGAAAAATGACCTTTATAGACAGGTGGCCTTTCTGTCCAGGTTGATTCCTGTAGAGTGTGTCATTTTGGGGTTACGAAAAATGGCCTTTATACACAGGTGGTTGCTCTACAGAGGTGGCCGTTAATACAGGTTTGACTGTATTAAGTGAATAGTGGTATAAGGGGAATCAAGTGGTGTAAAGTTGTAGAAATATCACATGAAGTTCGACAAATGAAGTGAGATGGAATATTAATTGAGGTTAAGTAGCAAATCCACCACGCAGAATAGAATTTCTTCAATAGGGTTCATACACAACACAGAACTTCATCAAATCAATAATAACCAAGATTGATTAATCAAAATGCCATGACCTTCCTACAATTGATTAATCAAACAAATGCGACGTTGATTAAAAGAACTGAGAATATCCTGTTGAAAACGATGCACTCAATTCGATTATCCAAACATATACTATAAAACCTTGCTAATATCACTATGATTTTCGAGTCAAAAATTGTTATAATAAGCGGGTCATGATATTAAGAGGGTACAAATAGTTGATTCAGATAGAGCTTGCTTCTCAGACTAAAGTGATATTAAGCCGGATGTGATATTAATCGAGGTGATATTAACGAGGTTGCACTGTAGCTTTTTTCCAGACGGTGGTGTTCAACGGAACAACCCGTTCCTGTTCCTCACAATACATGCTTCAACGCACACTTTCCACACACTACGATTACTTACAGACGACAATGGTACACCAGTAAACAAACAGATGCACTGTAGCACTTTATAATCAAAGCTTAATGTTAGCCTTCAAATAAACTCACCGTAAAAATCAACAAAGCAGAAGCATTTGTAGCCTGTGTTGATCTTATTATGACAAAGTTCTGTTCGATTCTTGATACATTTGTTGAGCTCGGGTATAGCACACTCGTTGATATCATTCTCACAGAGTTGTCCAGTTGTCAGTGTGTTGCAGCTGCATGAGAAGGTTCCATTCAGGTTGTTACAAGTGCCGCTGTTTTGACATGGTGTCCCGAGGCATTCGTCAATATCCTGACTGCAGTTGACGCCCTGATATCCGGAATCGCACGAGCAGTTGTACGTCAAACCTAGGTCATTACATGTACCATGAGTGCAAGGATTGGGCCAGCAGTTTCCTAATTGATGTTGACATACATCACCACCGTAACCAGTATCCGTACAATTACATGTAAACATTCCGCCTGTTGCGTTGGCACATGAGCCATTGTTCATACAAGGGTTTGGTAAGCAGGGGTCTTTCCATGTGTCGCAAAGTAGTCCCGTATATGCCGGAAGACACTGACAAGAAAATGCATTGATCCCATCTAAGCAACTTCCACCGTTAAGACATGGCATTCCTGCACACTCGTTAATGTTGACATCACACCTGAAATGACAAAATAAATAATTAAAGTCAACTTAACGCTTTGCTTTCCTGCAGCCAAATTTTTCAGATAAGAATTGGGCCTGCATAAGTTTCCCTCTACTTTCCCAATCCCTGCAAACTACAGTAGCAACAAATATCATTGTTCTAATTACATATTGAGGATTTCAAAGTAATGACAATTAGATACAGGTACAACGGAGCTGAAAAATGAAAAAATCCAACTTGTTTAGAGCAATCACAACAATTTAACTTCAAGCCATTATTGATTCATTACAGCTAAAAAACTGTCTAGTTTGCTTGCTATACTTTCAAAATGTGCCTTTGATTGGTGGTTCCCAAATTACCGGTATTGTCCCTGTTCAATGCTTTAAAGACTAGATTGGTATAAAACTGCAGAAACAGGCTGTCTGTAAATGAAATATGCCGGTAAAATGTCACTTTACTTAACGAAGGTAGCCCAATAAGCCAATGGCTTGTCCCCCTTGAGGCCCTCGACGATTAAAACCACAGAAGACATAACGATTAACGAATATAGGTGTCAGCTAGGCCGGGAGTTGAACCCAGTACATCTGACTGGCAGCCACACATACTAGCCAATAGACCACATCAACACTGCAATGTAATGTAATATGCAACTTTATACAGCTGGCTATTATCACAATATGTGGCTTTCAATTGGAAGGTAATCACAGATACAAAATCAAATGTGAAATATGTGAGAATGAAAAAATCAATAATGTAAAATTTAACAGAAGTAATATAGTTATCGACACGGTTGAAAGAAGAAAAAAAACTACTTCTCCATGCAAACAATGTAAACAATTATTATCACGGTGGACAAGTCACACAAGCAAACCATACTAGATTGTCTCCACCAAATTATCCTTCAAGGATTATCATACAGCCAGGCTTGTCTGGATTGCCTGATCCAAAGACGCGAGATGTAGGAAGACACAAGGAAAGCATCACAAAAAACTCACAAACCCTGCAAGTCCTGTTTAGCCTTTCGAGTGTCTCCCCATATTCAAAGTGCTTGGACCAGACACTTCAAACACACCTCGTCATGTAGCAAACTTTTTTATAAAATGATATGTCAACTATTTTGTCCACTAAATATTTATCCATGTTTCTGGTCCAAAAGACATTCTGATAAAAATCTTCAACATTCTCATCAAAAGCATCACTGGAATGAGGCTAACCAATCAGAGAGAAATGTTTCAAACATTTTGTTTTTAGTACAACATTCGATTCAATCCCAAGAGACTTTATCAGCCGTAAAACAACAACAGAAACAGATATTCTGCCTGGAGATTCAATCATGCCTCTCAGCCAGTCAGATTGCGAAAAACTAATCAAACATTTTCTAAAACATAAATTTACCTTGAGCCTGTGAATCCCGCAAAACAGTCGCAAGTGAACTTCGCAATGCCATCCAGACACGTCCCGTTATTGCACACATCTATTGGGAGGCAGTCGTCAATGTTCACCTCACAATTATTGCCAGTAAATCCATCGGCACATGAGCATCGATAGCCGTTAATCAAATCAGTGCACGAGCCACTATTTTTACATGGATTACCACGGCATTCGTCAATGTTGACATTGCATCGTCGATCAGTAAAACCTATAAAATGACAGAGAGCACACATGTCCCGTTAAAAAATAGAGAGAGAATAAACTTTGTAAAGGCCTGTCATGCAATTGAATCTTAACAAATTAAACACTTTTCAATCCACCATGCCGGATTGTTTAAAATCACAGCATATCGGGATCTGATCTGATGAGATCGAGTAGTTGGTCTTTAGTCATAGAGAGTGTAAAAGCATGGAATATTTGTTGATGTCATACTTATAAAATGAATCCATTTCAAAATCAAGTAGATTATGGCATCTTGGTATATCATCTTCAGATCATTTTTCACACGTCTCATTTCAAATGATTCCATATTTCGAGAAATCTCAATCGTGCAATGTAGCCTTAATTGTGTCTACCACTGGAATCTTGTAAAACTCCTCGTAAATTTTTAAGGAGCCTGTTTTTTCAGTACGCAGATTCCAACCAGAGGATGACGATTCTAATAATAGCATAGATAATGTGTTGAAGGCTTACAAAAGAAGGACAGGATCGAGCGAGGAGACGCATTTGCCGAAATAGGATGTAGAATGGGCTTTAGCAGATACCATTGAACAGTAAGCAGTTGACTTTAGATTGGGTGATGGCAAAATTTCATGGTCCCTTATCCTGTCTGTGTGTATTAGTCGGTTATCAACAAGGCTATAATTACAGGGTTGAGTTTTAAATTTCCAGTACTGAAAATGGAGCAATTATCAAATACAATACAGTTACACAGCTGCAGCTTCCTGGTCCAGTCGTGCACAGATTATGCAGGGACTTGTTGAGCTTGACGGCACGTTCTGGATGAACGCCTAATGATGGTCACTTACTGTAGGTGGTCACATAAGACATGTAGTCATGTTCAACAAACTGTGGTCTTCGATGAGAGGTGGTCACTTATGACAGGTGGTCATTTACAACAGATGGTCACTTATGACAGGTGGTCACTTACAACAGGTATTTATTGAGACATGCTTTACAGGAGGTGATTTCATTTATCGTCAACATTTGTATTGCGACCTTACTAACTTACCTGGAAGGCACACACAGACAAAGTCATCGATTCCATCTGTACATGAGCTGGTGCCAGTGACATTGCAGGGGCTAGGAGAACAGTCGTCGATATTGACTTGACAATTACTGCCATTGAAGCCACGGATGCATGAACATGTGTAGTTGTTAATCAGATCCGTGCAATTGCCTGTGAAAAAAAATAACAAGCTGGTCATATCAATGTATCAAATAATATTTATAATGCATTTTACAGCCAAGCCAAGTACCAACAGCTATTGATTTGTTTATTGGGTATTTCCAGTACAATATAGAGTAGGTAGCTTAACTCCCCACAAGCATCAAGTGCATGCATTGCAGACAATTCGGAACTAATACTGTTCTCTGGATAAGACTAAACTATCTGATACCAAATGATCATGCGCTATTGGTCAGTCTAGGGAGATGGGGGGGCAGATGAAAAGAGGTTGAAAAAGTCGATCGATATGACACAATTACAAAGGACCAAATGCCTACTCACAGTCATAAACAGTAAAAGAGGATGCATTAGCTCAGTGGCACTAATGGGGGTGTAGAGCACCAAGAAAGCGGCTTTTGCACCACAAATTTAATAATTGAGACATATGTTGCTGGTCCCATAACAGGGAGAGATAGCAAAGTTTCAAGGAGTACATATGGCCGTTGGTGCCAGAGCTCTATGTTGTGAGACACATAGTAGAATTCAAGAAAGAAGGAGTTGTTAATTTAACCCCTGTCCTGCTAGTAAAACCATTTAAATTAAGACTTGAAGTCGCTTTACCAATTGCTGATTGGTTGCCTGCTAAGGACTAACTATCTGATTGGTTATGTGTTGCTACTTTTGACTTGTTTCGAAAACATGCATACACGTCTATAGCAGGAGAAGGGTTAACATGAAGAGGAACATATGGGAAAGGGGGTAATTACAGTTTAACACAGCTACTTATTCTTACGAGTTACGATTATATGACTACGAAATAACAACATCGGGTTCACACTACAGTCACGCGTCAGCAATTGAGGTTTCATCTTACATAATCTAAATACTATACATTTGTTTCTCCAACGATGAGCTTGCGAGAAGAATCGGTAAACGCTGGTGCCTCACAACAAAAGGTCTGATGAAACAGCAGTACACATGGCTCGGCCACTTCCAACGCCACACTGCCAACCAGACCCTGATCAGTGGTCTCCCTGAGGGTAGCCGACGCCCCCCGGGNGGAACATATGGGAAAGGGGGTAATTACAGTTTAACACAGCTACTTATTCTTACGAGTTACGATTATAAGACTACGAAATAACAACATCGGGTTCACACTACAGTCACGCGTCAGCCATTGCAGAGGTTTCATCCTATAATAATATCTTACATAATCTAAATACTATACATTTGTTTGTTCAAAAATGCCATTGAATTGGACACATCAAGACCGAGGGGAAATTTAGAGCATACACTTTGAATGACTACTAAATGAAACAGCTCTGAATGGAACGAGCAGTAGAGCAACATCTTACCTTGATTTTGACACGGTGATGACGAGCATTCATTTATATTTACTTCGCAGTTACCACCTGTAAATCCTGGCAGGCAATGACACATGTACGAACCATACAGCTCTTCGCACGTTCCGTTGTGCTGGCATGGAGATATATCACACTCCTTGATGTCATTTTGACATGTGCTTCCATGGAAACCACTTCCCGTGCAATTACAAGTGAAGTTATTGATACCATCAATGCACGAGCCATGTGCACATGGATACACAGCACAGTCGTCTTTATTTAGCTCGCAACGTCCGCCGGCAAACCCTTTGTGAAAACAGAATACATCGGTATAAATTGTATTCTGGAAACTACACGACTGTTGACGTTCAACATAATTTCTTTTACAACCAAACTATTTCTGAATGGAATAAGCTACTGAAGGTACAGTTACATCTCTCACAATCTCAGCTTTCCAAAACAGGTTCAAAGAGCAATTTTCTACATAAACAGAATAAAGTACACTACATTTATTGACTTGTAATATACAGTGAAACCTGTCTATAATGCTCACCTATGTGACCCAAGGAAATTGAACTTTATAGACAGGTGGTCTTTCTGTACAGGTTGATTTCTATAGAAAGTGTCAGTTTGGGGTTATGAACAGTGGCCTTTATACACAGGTGGCTGCTCTACATAGGTGGCTGCTGATACAGGTTCGTCTGTACACATTTTCTTCTTTATTGTTTAGTGCAAGTGCAGGTTCCCTGTCTTCTAATTGTGATTTCTCTGCTTGATGTGAAATTTTCAGATACATTATCTGCTAATCTTCATACACAGTTACACACATATATTATACACGTATCCTGGTGAATTTAATTGCAAGCTAGATAAACCTACACGCGTGAATTCTGAGAAAATCTTACCGTCTTTGCATTGACAACTAAAAGAATCCAATGTTGTGTTGCTGCATGCGCCGTCATTGAGACAAGGATTTGACATGCAGGGGAACGACATGAATTCGCAATTCCGCCCAGAATATGGAGGCACACAATTGCATGTGTAGTTATTTCTGTCGAAGGAATCAATGCAAGAGCCGCCGTTCAAGCAAGTAGCATTATTACAAAGTGAGCCAAGGAATATCGAGCAATCACTGCCCGTCCAACGAGGTCCACAGACACATGTGTAGTTATTGACACCATCCAGGCATTCGGCAAAATGATGACAGGGAATTGAAGCACAATCATCTATATTGACCTCACACATTTGGCCAGTGAACCCAATTGGACACCCTACAAATGGAAAACAATACCTTTCACATGCAGTCAACCAACAAGAAGTCGCTTTATCGATTACTGATTGGTTGCTTGCTAAGGACTAACTATCTGATTGGTTATGTGTTGCTACTTTTGACCTGTTTCAAAACGTGTATACCCGTCAATAACAGGACAAGGGTTAACATTCAATCATACAACAGCATCGCATTATTTTTGGATAATAAGTTGATTCTTTGGATATTTCAGTAATGATAATTCAGTAAACCTTTTCTGTATAATTCAGTAAAACTCACAGCATTTTACATTGCAACCTCATTAATATCACTATATGATTTTCCAGTCAAAAATCATGATAATTAGCAGGTTGTGAAATTAAGCAGGCTAACATGGTTGAATCTTACAGAGTTTGCAGTTTATTTCTCAAACTGACGTGATACAAAGCAAACTATGATATTAACCCTTGTCCTGCTATTGACGTGTATACACTAGGGTGGTTAAAAAAAAGTCGACTTTCAAAATGTTACCGGGATCAAGGCAAAAAAGTTGTAAAACATGGTAAAAACGTTGCATGCAAAAGGAAATTCAATTCGAAGCACGTTTAGAACTCTCGAATTGAGCTTGAAGTTTTGCCCTTTTGAGCCGTTTTTCTCCGTAGTGAGCCTTCTTGCGCGACTTCCGTTTTGACCACAAATTGGGTTGAATTCGTAAAACCGCAATTATGACGCTGTTTCTAGGCGTAATTTAATTACTTTACCCTTGCTAGAAAGAAAAATAAATTGTCTTTCTTATGCATTTAGTTATAGCGTGTAAAACGTATGAAAACATAACAAACCGCGCCTTCAAATTCGCAACTTTGGTAAATGAGCAAATTTCTGAATAAGAGTTAAAACTGGCATCGATGGAAAAAGTTATAAGATATGACAAGGGTTTCACGGGGTCTACACATCATTTAGCTACATATTGATATCAAAACCAGTTCAGTTCATAAAGTAGTTTCGGTAGAATTGGATTAAATGTACGGCAGACTAGCAGTTTTTAAGCTAAAATCTGGTGTTCTGAAATGATTTTTGTGTGGTCGCCACATTTGCTCTATGGACGTAAACTTTGAACCGCTGTGTAGCTAAATGACTCAGGATTCGGGTAAGCATGTTTTTTCGTTTACTGTCCTCCGACTTCTGTGAGCTAATTTAGTTTTACATAGCCCTACTTCAAAATCGCCCTTCGCGGCATCCAACTAAGAAATCGCGGTAATCAAATTTCATGTGTGCGATCGCTTATCCAATTTCATGAAAGTGTTCTCGGAAATCGATTAGAATTACGCAGCCATCTGTTGCCATCTCGTTCCGAACTTCAAACTTGAAATGAACGCCTTCGGTAGTAACTAGCTAGCTGATCGTCTCACAACGCATGGAGGCAACGGAAAGGCACATAATGTGCTATAATGATGATGTTGAACATTTGCACAGCAATCATGACACGAAAATAAACCCATGAACGGCAATATTTTCAAGCAATTCAATTCAGAACTACGAATAAACTCAGCAATCTAACTGAGTGCCAATAAATAAATCTGTTCATCTGTTTTTGCTCTATTCGTTGTGCGATGTCGTTCGGGTCGGCTTTTGCCTAGCAGCCGTGATGTGAAATCGTTGAGGAGGGAGAATCATACGTCAGATTGGCATGCTATCAAGTGCAAATAGGCCATGTACGAGTTCCAACAAATAGAAAAAATGGCAGAAGTAGTCTTCGTGTTTCGTTCACAGTTATAATAAAGCGTCACACACTAGTGCAGTGTGTTTACCTGATCTATCCAAGACATCACATAAATGACAGCAGCAACTTGCCATTTGAACAGCCGTTGCGTATCGTATTTCCATTCTGAGAACACCAGCTGCGCTAGGCGCTACACGAATCATATCTCTGAAGACGCCGGACGTTGCGATCAACCAATTGCAATTAAAAGCAGAAGTGAAATAAAAACCTGCCTACGGGAATTCCATGACATGTTGACAATTTTTCACCAATATATAAAGGGTTTCGCGAAGCAACCGTAGTCGCTACACGGAAACTGTTTCGGAAGCACTTCTTTTCTCTTGAAAACGGCTATCCTGCCGTTCATTTACCTTTATTCTACTAAAACTACTACTGTACAAGCGATAGGCTGATTTTAATAAAATATGCAGCTTTATAGCAAACAGAATCAATGAAATTATCTTGACATTTTCAGCTAGCCGATTTTTCTGTCCGTGGCAATTTGTTCGGAAAATTTCCAAAAGTCAAAGCTACGACATTTAAACTCAGATTCTCCGAGTAATGTGGCGGTTTCGTTGTCCGTCAGAGTGAAATAAAGGTTGAATGAGCAAACCACCGCCGTGAAGTTTGCAAGGAGAGTTTGCCACGATGGGCCGAGAGTTTCAAGTTTAATGCTGTGTTGTCTGAAGACGCCTCGTGAAATCTGACTCCTCTCGCTGCTGATAATGATTGACAAGGCGGAGCTTTCGCATCTGATCGCCATCACCGCTAGTACGGTTCAAGTCGCTGCGCGGCAGAACATAAAACGACGATTCGAGAGTTCTAAACGTTCTTTGAATTGAATTTCCTTTTGCATGCAACGTTTTTACCCTGTTTCACAACTTTTTGGCCTTGATCCCGATAACTTTTCGAAAGTCGACTTTTTTTGAACCACCCTAGTATACACGTTTTCGAAACAAGTCAAAAGTAGCAGCAAATAACCAATCACATAGTTAGTCCTTAGCAATCAACCAATCAGCAATCGATAAAGCGACTTCAGGTCTTGATTTAACTAGTTTTATAAGCAGGACAAGAGTTAACTGATGTAAGAGGGTTACACTGTACGTANATGTGTTGCTACTTTTGACCTGTTTCAAAACGTGTATACCCGTCAATAGCAGGACAAGGGTTAACATCCAATCATACAACAGCATCGCATTATTTTTGGATAATAAGTTGATTCTTTGGATATTTCAGTAATGATAATTCAGTAAACCTTTTCTGTATAATTCAGTAAACTCACAGCATTTTACATTGCAACCTCATTAATATCACTATATGATTTTCCAGTCAAAAATCATGATAATTAGCAGGTTGTGATATTAAGCAGGCTAACATGGTTGAATCTTACAGAGTTTGCAGTTTATTTCTCAAACTGACGTGATACGAAGCAAACTATGATATTAACCCTTGTCCTGGTAGCAGCATATAACCAATCACATAGTTAGTCCTTAGCAATCAACCAATCAGCAATCGATAAAGCGACTTCAGGTCTTGATTTAACTAGTTTTATAAGCAGGACAAGAGTTAACTGATGTAAGAGGGTTACACTGTACGTACAAATAAACCTCCATAAAAAGGCCGATTTCCATGGCCTTTTCAATTGGGATGCGAGCACAATAGCCAGCAAATAAACTGAATGCATTGTGACTGTGACATGGTTCTATATTGAGGGTCCTAAATAAGTCATTAACCCTTGTCCTGCTATTGACGTATATACACGTTTTAGAAACAATTCAAAAGTAGCAACATATAACCAATCACATAGTTAGTCCCTAGCGATCAATCAATCAGTAATCGATAAAGCGACTTCAAGTCTTCATAACTAGTTTTATAAGCAGGACAAGGGTTAACTCATTTGGTGACCCTCGTTAAAACAACGAGACATTTACATATCTATTTACATACCATCAGTTGTGATGTTACTTGTTAATTCCTGCAGCACTTACCTCGGTAATTGCAAGGTTGACCAGAATCCAGCGGGCATTCATTTGAGGTCAACACTGAAGAGAAATCGATCCCCTTTCCGCTAGTCATGCATCCAACAAAACCAGATCCAACAATCACACTGGAATTGTCATTTGATAGATCCCTTAGCGATCGATCAACAACAGTGCTGCTTACTAACGATCCACTCACGCTGAAGTTATAGCTGTTATTATAATTCCTTAATTGTAGTAAAAATAAATTATTTCTGTCCACTGAAAAAAGNGTGGCGAGATCTGTGCAACGTGCCAGGTTCCATTCTGAGACCATTCCAACACGATTGTACTGTGCGAAAAATTGCTTGTCGGCACCAAGTCTACTCTCAGCGAGCCTCCATTATGTAGTAAGGCACCGCCAGAACATGTCCTAAAGTTCAACTCAAATCCTTCAATAATACTGATTGCAGGAATCCCAAGTGAGGACGATCCATTGAAGTAAACTTTTTGACTTAGGATCACACAAGGAAAGCAATGCCCTGCAAGAAAAGAAATATGTCCGATACTCTTTCCAAGAATAATTAGAAAATAAAAATAGTTGAGATTCTCCAATTTTATCATCAATTTTAACGGCCATGGGATACCCAGAACCTAACTGGTTGAGTTACAACAGCAGAGAACCGATATAATGTTGACAAGTGTTTTCAATCTCAAGCCTCGGGGTACAACCATCCAAACATACAACACACATAGAAAGGCTATTGGAACTTAATCTGATCTTACATATTGTACGACTTGTATATATTGTAGACCATTGACTTCATAGCAACAGCTTAGCACAGCGTACTTTAGCTATTTTTTACTCAATCCAAGTAGGCTACATTTACAGGCCAGCTCCATCCAGTAGACACAATAAGCATGTGCTTGACGAGTTGAGGCCCACCGTTCGATCATTGTTCAAATGACCCTCCAAAGCGCTCAAACGCTACAAAATAATACATCTACAGAATTTTGGGTCCTCCTTAATTTGCTAAAGTACTTTAGACCTCACAGTCCTTGGATTCTGCTCTGTACATGTCAAATAGATAGATAGATAGATAGATTTATTTTGATCATATCAACTGTAAAAACAACATACAAGAGAGAAAATTA
>OFHS01004381.1:3878-14186 GCA_900245855.1 Calvadosia cruxmelitensis | reverse complement strand
GCAGCTGATGCAGCTGCCATTGACGCGTTTGGTCGCGACATGTGGCGCGCCCTACTTGGCATCAAATGGGATGACTTCATCTCCAACGAGAAGAATCGATAAACGCTGGTACCTCACAACAGAAGGTCTGATGAAACAGCAGTACACATGGCTCGGCCACTTCCAACGCCACACTGCCAACCAGACCCTGATCAGTGGTCTTCCTGAGGGTAGCCTACGCCCCCCGGGGAGACCAAGACTGCGTTGGTTGGATGGCCTGCGACGTCACACTGGGTCCACGGCCGAGGACATCATCGACGCCGCAACTAACCGACAACCCATGCCTAGCCCAACGCGTCGCAGTCAGATGGTGCTACGTAGTAGTAGAAGACGTGAGCGCTGAGAAGCGCCATTCATGGCGTAAGGCGTCAACATGATGATGACTTGCATCTCCCAATGTCGCTAAATATAACGTCATAACCATTCCATAGTACACCAGCATGATTATGACAACATATATCTATTTTTCACATATGTCTGTCTGTCTATCTGTCTGTCTTTCTATCTCTTTGTACATTTGTCCAAGCACGCCACCTGGTACTCATTAGCAAGTACGGGTTTGACTACCTCTGGGAAACAACAAGGCTTTGGTTGTACACGGTTTCTGAAATCGTTGCCAAGCGCCAGTGCTCAAACCACTGGATCCGTTCGTAACAAGGCTGCCTTGAAGCCGAGCTATGCTTTTAAAAGGTCGCTGAGATGATCGCTGTGGAATTGGCATCTTAAATTAGCTGTAATTGCCTTATCTAACCACTGCACTTGAATAATTCAAATTGACCGATTTCAGTCCCTTGGGAGCTGCATCTAAGCTGAGAAGCAGTGTGCAGTATGCAACGCAAGGCGTAGCTGTGAAACAGCTCTGACCGGCTAGTAAGATACAATACAATATGAACCCACCTTGCTCCTCTTTCCATTGCCTGTTTGCGAAGTATCTGCTTCAATTGCAATCGCTCCTCTTCCAACGACTCAATCTAAGCATTAATCAACAATGCAAATTACACCGCAGCCTGTGCTAACAACCACCCGTATTGTATCAAGCAGCCTACAAATGAATATCAGGTATTGCCGAGAATTTGCTCTTCTATAAATTTGCCAGGTCATCATTATGAATCAGAGCCGTCTGAAATCCATGTGAAAATCAAGTGATACACTGTGTGGAAACGGCGTGAAAAGTGCCCTTTTCACATGAATATATTTGTCCTGAAACATTGTAATATTTCAAACAAAATGATCCATATAAAAGAGCCAATTGTATCCCTGTTGTATCTTCAGTGGAGTTCTCCGTGATTTTGCATGGTTACATTTTATTTTATAAAGAGTGGCTTTGAACACTGAAGAAGATTAGGCTGTGTGCTGCAGCTGATGAAACCTTTTTATTTAATATTCAGAACCATGTTTGATTGACCTCTTTTCACTTCTGCTTGCTTTTATGAATACAGTGAAACCTGTCTATAATGGTCACCTTTGGAAATCGAGGAAAATGACCTTTATAGGCAGGTGGCCTTTCTGTTCATCTCAATTTCTATAGACAGTGTCATTTG
This sequence comes from Calvadosia cruxmelitensis, assembly GCA_900245855.1. Taxonomy (NCBI): domain Eukaryota; kingdom Metazoa; phylum Cnidaria; class Staurozoa; order Stauromedusae; family Kishinouyeidae; genus Calvadosia; species Calvadosia cruxmelitensis. The sequence continues at coordinate 12,606 of OFHS01004381.1, read as the reverse complement.
GGGTTATAAAGAGTGGTTTTTATACATAGGTGGCTGCTCTATAGAGGTTGCCGCTAATTCAGATTTGACTGTATAACAACCAATAGGCTCTATACTAGTATCGTCTCGTCTTATTACCTCTTTGCTAAGGACACGGTTCAACGTCAGCATCTGTTCTTGTCGGACATTCTTCTGTTCTTGCAATTCTTCAACAGTGAAGTTCTCTCTTGGTTCCAAACCAAGCCTTTCACGGAACGTTTCGTTTTCAGATATAAGAGCGTCATTCTCTAACTGTAGATGATTGATTGATTTGGTGCATGCCTCGATGTCTCTAAGATGTCAACAAAAGTTCGTTTAATCCATTAACTACAGTTCACAATGCATTCCGAATACAAGCGAGCCTAACCTCTGTCACATGTGATTTCACTAGAAATAATTTTATTTCATTGTGCATTTATCTGTACTCTTGATGGTCAATTATCCATGATTTTAGTGATCAAAAAATTGTTCATTACAGTTCAAAATGACGCATTTGAGGACACGAATAATCCCAATGTGCATAAGGATCGAGCTTTGTCAAATTACTTTACCATTTGAAATGACATGCCAACTTGTTCAAGCTAAATGAGCCTCTTCATGTATCTCACATGAACCACACAACAAGAAAGTAACTATGACAACACTGAGGCACAACCAACACACTACATCCTACTTGGTAGCAAATCAGAGCTTTCTGTTAGTACGCACTAGTTGTCATGTTTACTGTAGCCGGAAATGCTTCAGGCTTACCTATCACGGATGCTGAGTTGGTTTTTTAAGTCTTTGATCTCTTGGACAGCATCTAGCAAGCCGTACTGACCCTATTGGGACAAAAACAATGAATGACACCCAATGACTAAATCAAGCAGAGAATAAACTAGGCTGACAAACGTACGACATCAATATAGCTTCCTCTGGTAACCCACACACTCACTTACTCATGACATGAATTAGTCGTATTTGTATCCTTCAATTGCTTAGCTGGATGACGCATGCTTGTTATACAGTAAAATTTGTCTATAACGGTCACCTCCGTAACATTACAAAAATGACCTTTATAGACATGTGGCCTTTTTGTCCAGGTTGATTTCTATAGAAAGTGTCTTTTTGGCGCTACGAGGGTTGGCCTTTATACACATGTGGCTGCTCTATAGAGGTGGCCGCTAATACAGGTTTGAATGTACATGTTAGTCACCCTGTGAATATATCCTCACTGTCATGTCCTTATATGTCTGCACAACGATGTTCAGTTTTGAGAGGTGTACTTTTCATGTCGCAGTCCTGCTTAGCTCATATCTACGGAAAATTAAATTAAAATGAATCAACATGAGTTCTCCTTATTTGTTGTATCCGCGTGGAGAACGAGAGAATATAAAAATGCTTGGTTGTGAAAAGGACAGGTTCCGCAGCTTCTCCATCTTACAATCACATGCTAACATTGCTTCTCCTACAATACGACAACCAAGCAAAGCCGCAAACACTCCTCAATAGCTATGAATTTAAACAGTTTAATCTCATTTTTTTACAATTTCTGCAAATAGGTGATCTTGTTAACATCTTCTCATGTACTATCATGATCGTTTGGTTACATGCTCTTTTATTATTATGAAGATACTCTGCGAACCCGTTTATTAAGAAGGCAAGCAGTCAGACAAGCCAAGCGTGTCATTTAATTGATGTCTGGCAATCATTCTGACTCAAGGTCACACTTCTACATACAGGTAATAACCCGGTGAACATGTGATCATCCCGAGCATGCATGCAATAACTTATAGCTCTATAGTTTAATCAAAACTCAGGATGTTGTCTAAATGTGGGGAGATTTCATGTGAGCAACATATAAGCATGACCTCTGTCTTTCTCCTATGAGGGGACAGATACCTTACATGGCATCATATTGTATACAGTCAAACCTGTATTAGCGGTCACCTCTATAGAGCAGCCAGTTGTATACAAAGGCCACTCTTCATAACCCAAAATGATACTTTCTATAGAAATCAACTTTGATAGAAGGCCACCTGCCTATAAAGGTCATTTTCCTCGATTCCCAGAGGTGACCATTATAGATAGGTTTCACTGTACTTCTTTGGCAGCATTGTACTGTGAATGTCAACTCTAGAACATTCCTTTACTTTAGATTTAAATGATTCACATAGTACGTGATGACTGATATTGAAACACATACCTTCTCGTATTGATTCATTCGCGTTGAAATCTCATTGATTATTTGATCTTTTCTCATCAGCTCCTTTTCAGCCTGGAGCCAAACATTCAAACAAAGCGTCAAATTCCATCTGCTCCAACACGCATAAATAAGTTAAATTATGTTTACCTTGCTACAGTAACAAACTCTACTGCAGATGATAAGGTCATATTTTATTAAATAAAGTACTAGCCATAAAACATGAAGCCATGTCGCCGAGAATAAAAGAACAATTTGAGGATAGCGCCATCAATCAAGTAACAGTATGGTTCATCATCATCATCATCATAAAACGGAGACCATCACATCATGGTGATGTCCGTCATCATTCTCTTTGCAAATTTCGGATGCAGGTTCCACACAGAGTTCTATTTTTTTTTTTTTAACGGTATGGTTATCATAGCTGACTGTAGGCTGCATTAACAAACCATTGAATACGCTTCAAGATATCAAAGAGACAGAATACAAAACGTAAAACATCGTCACATATACATCCAAAAAAGCAAACAAGGTAAAAAATGTGACGTCACATCACACAAAGCTCTTGTATATATTCATATTCAAAAATTGTAAAAAAAATTGATCAATAAGGCGATAAATTTTCCTGGAAAACATAGCATCTTAAACTGAATTCAGGACCATCCTATTATTGCTGATCGAGTTACATTTGTGCAGTGATCACTGCAGGAAGGTAACTTGCTGGCATTGTTTTTTGACTTGGTGGTCAATCAAGGCAGGCGGTCATTGATATAAGGTGGCTCTGCAAGGTATGTGAGCACTTAATATAGGATATGGCTGTATTGAACTTGACCATACCTCAATCACCCTTTCTTGTTCTTTAGAAAATAATGTTTTCTCTTGACGAAGGAGATCATTTGCTTTCTTCAACTGTTGTTGTTGTCGAAGCGACGGCAGACCTACAATTTATAATCAGGAATAATTCAAAAACTGAATTCCTTACCCTAGTATTTGTTAGACACAAGAGCACATATCTTGTTAGATACAGTCAAACCTGTATTAGCGGTCACCTCTATAGAGCAGCCACCTGTGTATAAAAGCCACTCTTCATAACCCCATAATGACACTTTCTAATGAAATTGACCTGGATAGAAAGGCCACCTGTCTAAAAGATCATTTTTCTCAGGTTCAAGAGGTGACTGTTATAGACAAGTTTCACTGTCCATTAGCATCAAACTCACTTAGCCTGTCAAAAACACATGACACACCTTCAGATGGGCCACTCTTCAGTTTCTCGATTTGTGCAGTCACTTCAGTGATCTCTGATGTTGCCTATACAAAACAGAGTCATGTAGCTGGAGGCATGTCAAAAGTAGTCCCGAAGGAAGAGTAGATCGATTTGTCTAAGAAAGATAACTCCACTACAGCTGCCTCTCATATATTGCACCATTGAGATTCACAATCATATGAGGTTAAATGAAACAGAACATCTGATAAAGCGAAGAAACATTTCAGTTGATAGAAACTTTGAAAACATGTCATTTCTCATTGATTTGTAATGATCGAAAAAGTAGAAAAAAGGTAGAATAGGCCACCTTCGAATAGCCAGATTCAGTCGTAGTAAATTAATTTCGAATTTTGCATTAACTGAAGCCTAAACATAGCATATAATTTATTTCATCATAAAGAAAAAACACATAAGCCAAGACTTTTAGTATGGATTAACTTTGAAGTATTACCCAAAAGGTGTATAAATGACGAGACACTCATGGACCAGCTAGTCTTGTGGTTAGGCCACTTTTACACTGGCGTTACCTCTTCTTTCTGGCTATCACCGTGCACATACTGCCTGAGAAATTGCTGGAATGACAGCGTGTGGAGATGGGATGACCAACAAGCAATCACCATAACGGATTCTGCTTGCAATGGCATCCTCATAGAAGAACAGCAGTCATATGGCATATTGTAGAGCTGCTCATGGCCTACAATGCTACTCAGGTGTACGACAAACGACAATCAGACAATGTACTACATTACTTTGACTAAGTCGAAGGCTTTAAATTTCTTGTCGGCTTCCATTTTATTTGGTCAACCAATTATAGTCACACTGCTTATCTGCAATTCGGATCAATGCAAAGGTCAAACATTTAGTAAATCATAATTCAATAATAAATACCATTTCAAGTTTCTCCTTCAAGAGCTCAATCTCTTGCTGCTTTTCGGTCACATCCTGAAAGAAAAAAAAACTACTTCACAAAAACATTTTAAACTCAAACATCACAATATAACTTACAAAAGTGCAGAAGAGTAACGTGCATCATGCTAGCATAAAATCACCTATAATTCCTCTAGAGCGCATTCTGAGTTTGAATGGGAAAAGAGAGATGGGATTGACAGTGAACAACAAATAAAGACCTTGATTTTCAGTCGTTTAAAAATGTAAAACGGAAAAAATATTTTTGGACCAAGAAAAATGTGAACCCGCATCCCCTGGCTCCAGAGTAAAGTGCCTTTCCCATGAGACCATTGACCCTCGCAAACAAAACAAATTCTGCTTCTTACAACAAAATAAAGGTGTTCAGATATGTTCCTATTGTCTGGATGACAAGAACAGCACGTTCTATGACTACAAAACTGATGCAAATGGGGTTAGTACATCCAGCTGAAATTTTATGAAATCAAACTCGTCCCCAGAGTGTTTTTTATCACGGAACATAATAGAGAAATGATATACTCTGAACCAAAGACAACATTTAAAATTTGCCACAACAGCAGCAGAATGATATAGCAGCGAGCCTTCTAGCACCACCGAGCATCAAGTCTAAACTACTCACCATATGTAATGAATAAGTATGGTGATAAGTTTGAACTAGGAAAATGATTGCAATAAAAAAGGAATATTCCTTGAAGTGAGTAATTTCATATGAATATGTGATGCACAACAAACCTTTTGCAACTTGGCAAGGTCACTCTTTTCCGTATCTGACTCCATTAGCCGGATCTTCTTTTGCTGGTCAGCGATGATCTTGTCACGTTCGACAATCTCGTTTTCTTTCTCATTGAAAAGAGACTAAAATACAAATGCATAAATAAAGTAGAACGAGTAAATCAGCCAAAAAACTAGCTCGTTAGTGTTATAATCTAGACAGTCAAACATGGCATCATTTCAATTGGATATGGTCGTACATGGTCAAATTACACTGATCACAGTTAGGAGTTCTCCTTCTCCAGTGGTATGCAAATTTAAAGACAATATAAATATGATGATGATGATCAAAAGCTATCAAACATTTTCCTATGAATTACACTCTCGATAAACAAACATGCTGCGTATGTAGTGAGAATAATAAAAACATGACATAGCAACACGTTGCAACTACTTAATATTCATGATTCCTTGTCCTATGAGTAACAGCAATGAGGATTGATTCCCCACCCACCCACTTCACTTATTAGTAGTAATTGTAGTCCTTCCACTGCTTATCAGTGTGACTGGTATTTGTTTGTGAAATGGACAGGTTACGCAGCTTCGCCGCCTTGTGATCGCTTGCTTACACCGGCTACCTTACAATATGAAAATTCCCACCAACCAAGTACCGATGCCAAAACTTTCACCTGATGGCGATGGGTTTAAAATCATCCCACCACTTGAACTTTACTTATCAGTTGACTTCTAAAACCAATTGTGTTAATAAATTAATAACTACAAGATTTCCTGATAACTCAACACCCAGCAGCATTAATATCATATATCAGGCACTTTGAGCCACAGGTTGTACTAGGATATAAATAAATCAAACTTATGTCGATTTTAAATAAATCCCTCCACATATCGTGAAATCCAGCATTCTCATAACAGTTCCATTTCTTGGTCCCCCTTGAAACAATTTTGGTCTTTCAAATAAATTCACACAGCAATCTGCATTAAACTATACTTAAACACAACCTCACAGACAGAAGTGCTGCGTTTTTGAAAACTTAACAGCACATGTTTTCAAAAAACTGCACTTTACCTTCCATTCCGATGCCTTCTGCTCGAGCGATGCTAAAATGCTGTTATCTTCAGCTTGCTTGCCTTGGAGAATTTGCCGTAGATCTTGAATCTGTCAATCAAACAACCAACATAAATAACAATCAACTGCAACCTCGTTAATATCACTATAGTTTTCCAGTCACAAAGCATGATATTAACCCTTGTCCTGCTTACAAAACTAGTTAAATGAAGACTTGGAATCGCTTTATAGATTGCTCATTGGCTGATTGCTAGGGACTAGCTTTCTGATTGGTTATATGTTGCTACTTTTGACTTGCTTCAAAAACGTATATATAAGTCAATAGCAGGACAAGAGTTAAGCAAGTAATGAGATTAAGCAGGGAAAATAGATGATTTTGATAGAGCTTAGTTCTCAGACTGAAATGATAATAATCGGGTTATGATATGAACAGGGTTCCACTGTACCCTCATTCGGGGTGCATAAAATGTAGATTAGGTCATTGGAGTATTTAGAGCACAGCAGTAGCATGTCCTTCCTTTCTACACAACAAAATACTTCATTATATAAAGTGAGAACAACCTGGCAAACGTCACTTGGATTGTACATCTCATAAAATTGTCTGTACAGTGAAACCTGTCTAGAGTGGTCACCTTTGGGAATTGACGAAAAAAACATTTACAGGCAGATGGCCTTTCTGTCCAGGTTGACTTCTATAGAAAGTGTCAATTTGTGATTACAAAGAGAGGCCTTTATACACAGGTGGCTTCTCTATAGAGGTGGCCGCTAATGCAGGTTTGACTGTAAATTCAGCATTTACAATGAGTATGGTATGTGCCTGTGACTTCCAGTCTAGCTTGTTGGAGCAGTTTGGCATTTGTGCAAATATGGTTCCCATGGGAAAATGGGATGCATAATGCGCACCTGAGATCGCAAGACGTCGCGTTCATCTCTCATATTCTCCATGATTGATTCAGTGTCTTCAAGCACAATCTATACGACGTAAAATAATAGGCAGTATAATCGAACCAATCACTGAGTCATGTCAACACACGAGACATACATGATGACGCCATAACATGACCTCCTGTGTGGCAGATTGGAATTAACTATTCTTAATCCTTTAACACCACTTACAACAGTGTGTTTTAGTTTGTCACGTAATCTAAACGAGTTGTCGAAAGCGTGTGCGAGAAAGCGGTGTATCACTGGAAAGAATAGTTGTTTGCTGTGTTTATAGCATCCGGCAGAAGTATGAAAGTACTTGTTACCGACAACTTTGCAAAGAATGCTGTCTTAGTTTAGCCTTGTTTTACTTTTTTAGAATTTCTGCCTTTCATTTCAATGTTTCGAATTGCGTAGTTACACAGCCCTTTATTAGATTGGTCAATTGCTAGGTTTGATTGACAAGATTTTAGTTTTGAATGGCATAAAGCCCACATATCACATCGTTTCTACATCATAATGTAAATGTTTTGCTCCACACCTTGTAATTATTTTAGTAGGAATGTAAGGTAACTTGTATTTTTAGAGTCACAACTTGTACATAAGCCTCAATGATTTTGTAAAATAGAGTTGATACCAGTGATCTGAACTGCTGATCAATTGCCGTCTCTTCGACCAAGTTGTTGAATGTCAAGAGAACCAGACCAAATGCTGTCACGTCACTGGTGTATGCAGCTTGTTTTGAGGAATTTGTACTGTACTTACCAAGAGCAAATTATAGTATGGGGATTTATCCCAATTCAAAATACAGTTCTCCCGTCTTTACTCTCCACTATTACTGATCACATCAGATTAACTTCAAGTCAGCTAATCTAAACATAACAAACTGACAAATACAGTAGCATCGCTTGAAAAAACCAGCTTGAAAGCATTGTTATCGGTTTATAGCTAACAACAGAGCTCTGCATAATAACAACAACAATGGTTACGCGAAATGGTGGCAAGTATACATTCATTCACACGATTTTTATCGCAGTAACCCTGTCTATGGCACTGATTCCAAATTACGTCACCGTGTCAATTTCTACTGACAAAACATTCCTTGCCCTCCAAAGCTCGAGTCCCCTCCTCGGCTGGAAGCTACACTTCACTAGGAGATGGACAGGGCAATTAAGATTGAAGGGCAAAAGTATCTTGCTTGTCCGCAGAAATTGCACAATGAAGCAATTTGGAACCAGCGCTATGGTGATTGTTATTGGTTAAACTAAGGGCTAAATATGAATTTCTTCCACAAAAGCATTTCAACGTACCTTCAGACTATGATAATCATCAGTCAGTTTATTCATGTCCTTTGTAGCATCGATGAGTTCATCTTTCGACGCTTCGATCTTGACCTGAAGTTGGTCGTTTTCATCTTGTAGTTTCTGCAAAAAATAGGATGATTTGTCACTCAGAATCTCTTAGCTACCATCAATAAGTGGCATCCCACTAAACTACAATATAAATATGACTGTCTATGACTAAACAAACAAACAAACAAACAAACAAACAAACAAGCAAAACAAAACAAACAAACAAACAAACAAGCAAAACAAACAAACAAACAAACAAG
>OFHS01004379.1:323-14189 GCA_900245855.1 Calvadosia cruxmelitensis | reverse complement strand
GTTAATAAAAAAAAAAAAAAAATAAAAAACACTCCGTTTTCCCCCTCTCATAGCATAGACGTCACGTTACCATAGTAACCGTGAGTCAAAAACAAGCATATTCTTTAGGCTTGAGTGTTATTTATTGGAATTTGGAAACTTGTGATAGATGTTAAATGCATAGATATAAGATACAGGTGTCAATTTTTCGTATCATTTGACGATCAGATAATGCAGTTCAACCATTAATGACCCCGTTTTCAAATTGATCCAGAACAACTTCTCCGTCTGTTATTTTCAGATGATTTCCTTAGGTCGGTCATCTACACGGGTCTAGATCGAGAAGGCGACTCGATGAAATAGGTACTGTTGAATTCATAAAGATCCGAATCGAAGTATTTATATTCCGCGTCCGACCCATGTTATTTTAGTCTGGCTCGAAGCGAGTTTACCAATTATGGTCAATTGGAAGGATTGTTCTTGGCTGTCAAAAGTGTCGATTTCAAATCAAAATCACGTGCCAGAAAACATTTGTATCCCGAAATGCAATAGTGGACTGTGGACTGATATTGATTCGGATCGATTTGCTTACGGCCTAGTGTAAACAGGGCATAAAGTGCTCGTCATAATGCATTCGTTGATATTCATTATGGCTTTTAAAACGAATGAGGAATGCAGATTATATCGCTTTCAATTTCTCTGAGTTTGACAATAATTTCTAAGACATGCAGCACCACAGATTAGACAGCACAGTCTTAATTTGATATGTGGATTACAAGAAAGCTGCTATGTATGGAAATGTTATCAACTTGATTTAAAATGAGTAAAATATAATGTTGTAGACAGCACCTTTAAGTAATCTTTGGAACAATAATATGCGTTTTAGTTCGCATGAGTGGTATTTGAAATTGCAGTGGCAAAGATTGTTATTGACCATTGAAAGACAAAAACCGCTTAGAAAACGACTTAGGATCAGCCATAGACTTACTATAAACAGTAGTTAAGTCTATGTAATCAGCAAGTCTATGGCATAGTCATATGCAGTGATATGTTTGTAAATCACAGAAGTGGGGAGACGGATATAAAGTAAAGAACACGTAGGGGGCGAAGCCCCGCCCCTGCCTAAAGGGCCCTTGGTAGGGGATCCGGGGCATGCTCTTCGGGAAAAGTCTTGAAATATTCACCTTTCAAAAACGTCTCTGAGTGAAATTCTATGGTGATATGCAGGGGTGAACAGAGTGTAACTTGTATTGGATTTCACGAGGTTGAATTACAAACCCAGGTAATATTTATGTGAACTGAACTAAAAAACAAACATTTGATTGTCGTACAGGGTCAGCAAGCAACATACGCCTCTGTTAGCAAAGTGAGAACGCGGTTTGTTTTGGCGGGAATTCCACAGCTTCAAAATGGCCGACGACGATGATTCAGCCACTTTATAGCAATATCGCTGAAATATGTATTACTTTTAGTTTTAGGACTATATCGAAATTGTACGATGAATGGTATTGATCCCGCAGAGATATATTGGCGAAATGATGACGTCGCTACTCAGAAAGTTAGCACGATGATGCCGGGAGTAATGGAGAACGAGACGAAAGTCATTTCTAGAACGTCCAAGCCATGGTTGACGAAGGCATTTCCATCCGCGGAGCGAAAGCCAAAAGAGAGTACACCAATCCCCAAAAAACTGGAAGCTAAGAAAAGTAAAATTTTACAGGAAAGTGGAATTTTGAATAAAAAAGAACGTCGAAGAGCTTCCCTGAAAGACTTGAGACCTGAAGATAAGCAGAAGGTTGCGAATCTCATTCAAGAACTTGCTAAAGCCGGCGAAGACAAAGAACTAGCCGTCTCTAGGTTGCACAGAGAACGACAGGATTATCAACATAAAATTAAACAATTAATTTCAAAACAACAGACACTTATTACGGAGAGAGACAAAATGAAAGAGAACTTAATGGACATGAAATTAAAATGTAAAGAAGCTGAGAGAACGACTGACAACATCATGTTCATGGACATTGAAAGATATAACGCTGCAAAACTTCCTGAAGGGGTTCAAGAACCTTCTAAAACTCCAGGAAACGTAAGGAAAGTGAGCCAGTTTCCAGATGATAGAAATCCTGGTCAAATGAAGACCTATTATGTACTTGGACAGACCCCAATTAGTGCAGACGCTACTCCCCGGCGACTCATCAAAGTTGATCCACCTCCTGAGGCCCAACTTCGCAAGACTATCCCATCAAAATTAGTTGACAAAAAGACGTTAACCGAACTAGAAACATTTCCCGTGGAAGGAAACAAACCCGAATCAGTTTTAAACCAGACAAATGGCATTCAGGATACCAGCATGTTGCTAACCCAGCAAGGAATTCTCCAACAATGCCTGGAGAAGATACAAAAACAAATAAGCGAACTACAAATTGCCCAAGAAAAACTGTTGAGTACATCGACTCAGAATTTACTAACACAGAGAATCTCTGGAGTAGAAAGACTAAATGACGAGGCAATGAGAGTGGAGGTAAATATGGACCAATCAGTAACTCACTCTGGGAAACCAACAAACACTGTCACATTCACGCAACAATCACCGACACAATACCCCAAGCATTTTGAACTGCAAGAATGTGAACGAGATTTGCGCAATTACTCAAGAGGTAACAGCCCTGTAAATGCATCTCCTGATGCGAAACCCCTCGCTGCGCCTCAGCACAGACCAAACAAAAAAACTGAAGCCCAAGCCTTGCCACAATATAGGCCTACTGCATCATCAATCCCGAAGCACAACGAGCCTGGACTTTGGTCTGATGAAATTGTCTCCAAGTCTCCTATGGTTCGTAAAACATTAGCAAAATCTTATGTGGAACAAAACTCTTCAGATATTGTCCCTCACCAAAGTGCAAAATATAGGACCAGCAATTTGCAAGGTTATAATGATGCAATGAACAGGGAAGTAAACAAACAAACACAGAAATTTCATAAACCTCGACACACTTCGACAAAGATCCAACAGGAATCTTTGCTTAGCTTTTATTCTGACAGTTATGGATTCACCAAAGTTTCAGACAACAAAGAGCAACTAGAAGTCAACACTTCGATTTTTGAAAATGACATCTCTGAAGAGGATCTCGAAGAATCAGCTGTACTGGAGGATATTTTCTTTCTTTCTAGGTCCTGATGCACAGTGGAAACATGCAGGCTTCTGTTAATCAATTCAATGTTGTTTAGTCGTCAGATTATAATTTACTTCTGGATGCAGGTGCTTGAAAGTACTCTAGCCCAATGTAAACTTCAAGTTTGGTAATGACTATGGTGATAATCGCCAGTATGATAGTGCGTCAATACTCACTATTCTATTGCTATAAAAGAACTGTTAGTGTTAGGTCATGTAGGGAGCTTGCTACGTTTCAGTATTTCCCATGACAATTGAATATTGTATACTCAATAATAGGTCCGTGCACACTGTGCCAGTCTAATCACTAATTGGACGATACAACTCATGAGATTTTTTGGTCAATGTGTGACAAGCTATTGCGAGGGATTTTCAATGTGTGAATTCGTTGAAAGTTCAATTTGTCAATCCGTCTATTTATTTTGTTATCTATCACCGTTTTTATTCTGTATACAGCCAAACTTGTATTAGTGGTCACCTCTGTAAAGCAAGCTCTTTTGAATAAAGACTACTTTTCATAACCACCCCAAAATGACGCTTTCTGTAGAAATCAACCTGGACAGAAAGCCCACCTGTCTATAAATGTCATTTTTCTCAAGTCCTTAAGGTGACCATTATTGACATGTTTCACTGTACTTGCATGTTACTATTGAAACTGTCTAGGCCTACAGTAATGTAGTTGCAATTATGGCACTTTATAGAAGGACCAGCAGATAAAAAAGAACTAGGAAACCAAACTAATTTGTAACTAAAATGGCTCCACTACTAGTGCCAACATCATTATTGAATATTGATACAGTTAAACTTGAATTAGGGATAACCTCTGTATATCAACCACCTGTGTATAAAGGCCACTCTTCATAACCCCAGAATGACTTTCTATAGAAATCAACCTGGACAGAAAGGCCACCTGTCTATAAGGTCTTTTTTTCTCAGGTCCCGGAGGTGACCTTTATAGACAGGTTTCACTGGACAACTTAAATACAATATTTCTATGCAACAAATAAACACCAACTCTACATTGATTATTTAATATTTTCATTCATTAGTGCGTCGTTCCAGCAATCAAACTCATTCATCAATTAATCAATCTATTAAAACGACTAATTGATACAGACGTGTTTGCATCAAACATTATCCTAGCTGTGTCTTCTGTTTTATACAATTCCTAGTAAAGTTTGAGTCAATGCGCCAAACGCCATCCTACGCAAAATAAAGAAAATCATTTCTTGCTTCCTTGTAATTTTCTTACAACTGCTTTATTTATTTTAATATTTGTCGCCTTACTAGAGAGCCTTGATCGGTCAACCCAACGACCAAAGTTTACAGGTAGCTTAGCAGGTTTTTGTTCTTTCTTCTTCTTCTTCTGAATATTTCCCATTGCAATTTCAAGCTCTTTTTGTGCAGCTTCTCGTTCAGTCCTGGCGCGTTTGGCGTACATCAAGATCTTATAAGGGATTTTCTGGCCTTTTGGGTTCCTAGCACCTAGCTTTTGTGCTTTCTGCTGTTCGTATTGCTTCCTTTCTTTTCTGCTAAATCCGGTCATTCCAAATTCCTTAACTTCTTCTGCGATATCTTTAAATGAATGCTCATCACTTTCTTCTTCTTCGGTGAGCTTTCGTTTGGTATTTCTCATGTTTCGCGAGTTTGCACGAGGCTCGTTGAACACAACAACCTCAGCTTTTCTCTCTCCAGGTGGTCTAGTCTTGAACAAATTTGACATAAATTGGTCGTCTCTTGAATCCATAGCGATGTTATACGCACACGACAAGTTTGGTTGAACTATACTCTTTTTATTTAGAACTCTAAGAATCCACGGAAGTCAAAGGGGATGGCACATTTTGCATCTGTCCACGACAAACTTCGCTGAAAACCTGAAATCATGGTCCTGAAGACTTGAGCTCTGCTCTTCAAAGACAATTTGAGAGCCGACCTCTTAATTAATTGTGTGGCGAAACGCGGCCAGTACAACATGGCACCGTAACACCATGACAGCATTTCTTCATTTATGAGAGCTTCTTGGACAATTTACGCTGCCCCATGTCAGTTATTTTAACCACAAAGCTTCTGATAAATGATAGCATGTTTCAGTGTTATGAATTCTGCTTCGTGGTTTGGTCTCACTTGGCCTTCGGCCGTTGGAAAAGGACGCAGCATTCATCATCTTCTGCTTAGACCATGCTTGAGCATCAGGTAAAACGATCTTTGCAACTTCACTGGAAGTTTATTAGTGGCTTAATAAAACAACGAATCGTCAGATTTCTCTTCTGCAGTATATTATTCGTGATTTTTTTATGCTACAGAGTATTCCCGGAGAGATATTATGTTTAAATTTCACTTCAGGAGCTCTGCATTGCTGACATGTCGTCAAAGCTTTTCCACTGATGCTGCCAATGTAAGCTAATGTCTACGAAGTAGCCTACCACTTATAAAATTATTGAAGTTTGATAATATTGGTAGGCTTAAATGTTGTGGATATTGTTACAATTGCCTCATTGAAAAATTAACTGATGATGATTAAGACCCACTGCTACGCCGCTGCTATGTCCAAAAAGTGATCAATTACAATTGGGTCATTCCATGCCAAAACGCACAAGATTGACCCTCACCCTCTCAGATTTTAATAAAACTTTGTAGGCCGATAGATATGGTCAAGGAGACCTCACTCGTGTAATTTTATGAAAAATGGTGCCAAAACACGCGAAATATCGACCACTCAACTTTCGCGCCATTTCCGGTCATGGAGCAGAAGGAATCACATTTGCGTTCTTAACTTTGGCTACGCGTGCACTACAATAGTCATTCAAATAGCAGAAAAAAGCTCTCGAGACGCTGATTCGACTCATATCTTAAATTATTATCGATATGAATAATTCGCGACGCTATGCTAAAAATTGAGTTTTAACTTCGGCAAGCCGTAGGCCTCAATGCCCACTTTTTTGTTCCAATTTTAAATTTGCAGCATGTCGACAAAGGACCTTCCTACCTGCTGCCAAATTTTGACGGTGGCCCCACCACAGCGAGCCAAGATATAACGCGATAGGTTTACGTTATAATTTGCGCTGCAAACAAGCCCACTCGGCGAGCCACACTTTTCGCGGCCTCCACAAAACGCTCGAGGAGTAAAATCAACAATAACCACACTCCACAATAGTAAATTCAATGCTTATTACGATGGAGAATATTGTAGAGCAGTATCGATTGTTGCCTTCGAGTAATAAGAATTTTAAGATTGCCTCCGCTGTTTCCCGCCATTTTGACCAGCCGAAACCACAAGCAGATGGAAGAAGCTGGCTGATGCCTTGTATAGCGGAGGAATTTTAAGTACTTTTTAAGTGCTTTCGTGCCACCTTTCGTCCACCCACAAACATAAACACATGAGATTTTACTGCACATTAGCAATGATCGGCCACCATGTGGGTATTTTCTCACTGTATTCAACAACCAGTTGTAGCCAGAGTCATCTATAAGAAGAGTAGCGACAGCGGCCTCCACACAGCAGAAGATGGGGACAAATGTTTTGTCATGCAATCGA
This sequence comes from Calvadosia cruxmelitensis, assembly GCA_900245855.1. NCBI lineage: Eukaryota > Metazoa > Cnidaria > Staurozoa > Stauromedusae > Kishinouyeidae > Calvadosia > Calvadosia cruxmelitensis. Next base: position 7,503 of record OFHS01004379.1, on the reverse strand, counting down.
TCCGCATACTGAGCTCTGTTAAAGTCAGCTAACTTAACTCGTGTTTATTTGGCAATGCAAGGCATATATGGATTAAAACTATACCATTGGAAAGAACAGCCAATTAGCTTTAACACCGTTACAATATTATTCAGATTTTATTGATCCATTTAAAATTCGGACGCTTTTAAAACAACAGTGTTTGGACGGTCACAGCTTTGTCCCAAGCTTTGTCCCCGATCCGCACGGTTCGCGGTCGAGGCGCTTGCATGCTTGTGCTCATTTTCTCGCTTCGTTCTTTTTTCCCTGAAGCTTATTTTTGTCAGTTTTGTTGCAAATGAAAGTAATATTGCCTCTTTGTGTCATATATGTAATGAGTTTTAACCAAAAAACGTCTTCCGAGGGAAACAAAGCGATGATGTTTTGATCTATTAAAGTTGGGCAAGAAAATATTTCTTGAATTAAACTCAAAATTGTTTCATAGTTGGTAGGAGGACCTTGCCAAGGATATGTCCGTGTTATTAGGTTACTTTCAGTGATAGAACGGCCATTTAATGCTAATTTTCAGCGAAGTTTGCGATGTCAACATCAGTTGCGCGAGTACGGGAATCATGCGGCGAAATGTTGATGCTGTCCCTATTTGATCACATGAGCAGCTTAAGCCAATCAGCGCACCTAGTGACAAGAACAATGGCTGTCGCTACTCTTCTTATAGATGACTCTGGTTGTAGCAAGTTGTCTAGGATGGTTAGCAATGAGCTTCCTTCAGATAAGACAACATAAAATCCGACATTAGAGTCTCAAGATTAGCAATCAAAATCAAATCCTTGTAAAGTAAGGTTCACGAGGCAACTCACAACGTCAAAACACAAATGACAATGAACACACACATGCGGACAACAGCTTCTTTTGAGATGCTTTTCAGCAGGTTGTCAGGCTTTCCAGTTTTCAATGTTCTAAGCGAGAAATTGTCAGCCTCCAGGCTTTCCAACGACAAAAACCACGCTCCAGTGCAGCAGAACAGCAGCCATGTTCGTTCCATTTTGGTGGGTTCACCCGCTGTTTCTTCCAAAGTTGTCAGCAAAGTAGCTTGGCAATGAGTTGTTTACAAAACACTAACTGGCGTCTTTCACGACTCACGAGCAGGCCACACTCGGCCACAGCCCCAGCATGCATTGAGAGCTTTTACTGTGGCCCAAATTTACAGAGTTTGATAAGAAAATCGACTGAAACGTCAATCTGAGGCCATTTGACTGTGGCCAAACTGTGGCCCGGCTATTGTTTAGCGAGAGATGAAAGAGCTCCGACTGTGGCCGAAATGGCCTCGTTTCATGATTGGAAATCCAGGACTGTGGCCCTTTGTTCTGGAATTAAACAAAGCCTTGGCTATGACGTAATTCCGCAACCCCAAGATGGCTTCTCTGGGGACAACTGCTGAGAGCACTGAGTGGGGCTCAGATCGTGTTCAGACAGGGGCACGAGCTTAAAATTGGGTACTAGAACATGCAAAGAGCTGCCGTAAGATTCAAGGAATAATTTCGAAACAAATTTAACTCTTTTCCTTCAATTTAATATAGATATATTTTTATTTTCATCAAAAGTTTGGCTGTGGCCGAGGCTACAGTAGCTACAGTCTGGATCCGCCCCTGTACCTACTGATTGAATTTGGCCTATATTTTCAAAACCAGCAGCAGGCCAGTATGCACTCTGTGTTTGCTGTGTGGAGAACAGAAATTTTGTCTTTGAGAAAAATGCGCAGATTGTGGGCGAATGGGACAAATTCTTTTTCAAATATTTGAAGATAGATTAAACTATTCAAAATTAGAGACATGCGCGGATCAGTTGTGGAGTTTGCGCCAATAGTAAATTATCCGCACAGCATAAAATGCAGTCTGGGAAACAGGCACGTACAATTCAACATTTTATCATCATTGTTGTTAACTGGCCCTGGTAGGGAAAAAAGTGAAGGCCCTTCCCTTTGCATTCGACTAGAATTAGCCGAGTGGTGGTTCCACCACAAACAGGCGGCCATCTTGAGAACCTTTTATCATCATCATCATCATCATCATCATTTACTTACAGTTTAAAAGAAATCAAAAGAGATACGCCAGCATAAATAGATAAATGTGTCTTACAGACATATAGTTACAGTAAAATGAATATAAAATTATGTTTAAAATTCCTAGAGTTCCATGAAAATGCCCACAGTGATAAAAAGTTCCCCATTTCCCTACTTTATTTCTCTGATGGGGAACATGAAAGCAGCACTGCCCAAAACATTTATCAGGGAACTGTAATTGAAAGCAAACATCAGGGCTGTAAAGTAACTAGTTACTTTAGTAACTTAAGTTACTTTTTGGGTAACTTTTTGAAGTAACTAATTACTTTTCACTGAAAGTAACTTTTGTTATAACTAGATGCGATTTTTCAAAATAACTTGTAACTTTTCAAAGTTACATTTGTTTACGATTAGTTACTTTTCATTTCTAGACTATTGTTAATCGTGGGTACTGTTAAGATACAATAAGCTTCAAAGCATTCATGTATGCATGAAAAGATCCACCGAAGATGGTAAATTGGAATTTGTTTAAAATGCACATGTAAATTATACCTTCTTTTCTTATGCTAACATTGATGAAAGTAACTGTAACTAGTAACTTTTCCTGACAGGTAACTAGTAACTTTTGAAAGTTACTTTTAGAAAATAGTAACTATAAAGAGTAACTTTTTTGAAATAAAGTAACTTTAACTGTAACTGGTTACTTTTAAAAGGTAACTTTTACAGCCCTGCCTGGCAAACATATAGTAGACTAAATTATTATATTATTATGCCTGCTGATAACCAAGTTGTTCTATCGCTGCATCTGTGACACACAAAGCCATGGCTACCATGGGCATAGAACCCTGCGCCATCTTTCCATGCAGGGAGCCTGTCAAATTAATTGTTACAGTGGTCGCCGCTTAATAAAACCGCGGTTAATAAAACCCGCCATTTAATAAAACCAATCGCCGAAGGTCCGGATTATCTACGTATGTTTTCTCTTAGTAAAACCCCGTTTAATAAAACCAAAGCCCCGCTTAATAAAACCACCTCAGACATGATGACATCACACTGTTCTATGATTTGCTTGTTTGACAGTGGATTTTCGCTCTACGAAGCGCGTGGAGCACGTGTTTTGACAGTTTCAAGCACAGCCTCTCACATGAATTTCCCATCAAAAGATAATGGGCTGACATTTACACATAGAACAATAGCAGGTTCGAATGATGAACAGGTGTTGAATTTCAAAAGCTGCAAAACTGATGTAAACAAACAGCAACGCGACGGAGTTCGCTGCTGCTTTCTCAACGTTTGTGAGTTCCTCAAAGTGGAACCATAGATGCAACCAAAACATTATCACAAAGACAATTCTAGGGACCACTTTTCTTGAAAGATACCGTATGAAAGTTAACTTGTGTTGCAGGTGTGCGATGAAATCATGAAATGATAAAACGCATGCAAAACTGTGCGCGCTTTATTACTTCACAAGCAGATTCTAAGTTTAAATTGCTGCTATCTTTGTTGCATCAAAGTTTTGTACGACTTTTCCTTGTGTCTTATCACCGTTAGTGTGACGTCATTTACTGCCTTCGCTTAATAAAACCGTCGCTTAATAAAACCACTTTGACCTGGTCCGAAGGTGTTTTTATTGAGCGGCGACCACTGTACTTGTAATTTTTAGTTATTTTTGTAATTTGTAACAAATGTTGTTAGCTTCTAAAAAATAAATGTCTCATTGCGATGGATTGCTTTTCAGATGTTTAATTAACATTACTGTAGCATTTCTCCGTACCGTAAACATATCTTTGGAAGGATCACACATGGACATCATTAAAACTGGGATATTAGTTTTTTGCTCCCAATTTCAATATTAAAAAAAATTGATGTGACCCTTTTTGTTAAATGTATTAGAGTATTTTATCCATCATTCACTACTGGTAGGGCACCTATCGCCATGCTTAGGCATACCGATATTGAACTGTTTCATATTTTATTTGTGTGAATAAAAAGTGCCCTGTAAAATTATGAATGAACGAATGAATGAATGATAATTTTTTTAACGAGGGTAGCCCAATAAGCCAATGGCTTGTCTCCCTTGGGGCCTTCGGCAATTAAAACCACAGATGACAACGAATATATGTGTTGGCTGGCCCGGGAGTCGAACCCGGTACGCCTGACTGGCAGCCACACGTACTAGCCTCTAGACTACACCGACACTTATGAAATATCTTTTCTTATCGTTGGGAACAGGAAATTGCGAAGCACGCAGCTGCCATTTCAAGGATTCCAATCGAGGCAATTCGTAACTTCAGCATCATCGCTCATGTTGATCATGGAAAAAGCACACTGGCTGACAGATTACTAGAATTGACAGGTAGAAGCTTTGGTAATGACTTGCTAAGCGTAGAGCTGTTATAGCAGAGCATGCACAACTGGACGTTACGTGCACAGCGAAACCTGTCTATAATAGTCACCTTTTGGACCTAGGGAAAATGACCTTTATAGACAGGTGGCTGCTCTGTTCAAGTTGATTTCCATAGAAAGTGTCATTTTGGTGTTGTGAGGAATGGCCTTTATACACAGGTTGCTTCTCTAGGCATAGAAAACTAACGTTAGAATGTAGAAGATGTTTCAATTATTACGCTAACTATGTATATTCTAGTGAAACCTGTCTACAACGGTCACCTATGGGACCTAGGAAAATTGACCTTTATAGACAGGTGCCCTTTCTGTCCAGGTTGATTTCTAAAGAACGTGTCACTTTGGGGTTATGAAGAGTGGCCTTTATACACAGGTGACTGTTCTATAGAGGTGGCCACTAACACAGGTGTGACTGTAGCAGCAATTCATGTAAAACTTTGTTTATATTTCTCAAATACATTACTATCCATCTGTCAATCACTATAAAGTTGACCACTAATACATGTTTGACTGTAGTGCCTATAATTATAGTTTTGCATGATGATGCTAATATTTCCTTGTTCTATGTATGATAATTTATCCTTTTTACCTTCCATTGTCAGGAAGTATCCCACTTTGCTCGTCTGTAACAAAAGACATCACGCATGAACAAAGTGCTGCTTCTGTAACAATCTCAGACAAAAAGAGTACTCGCTGTTGAATTTGGGATCTGTACGATAGTGACTTTGACGTCACTGAGATTTGCCCATACTTGATGAGTCTATGATGATTTTCAGGCACAATCAAGAAAGCTTCGAGCAACAAGCAAGTCCTTGACAAACTTCAAGTTGAAAGAGAACGCGGCATTACAGTGAAGGCGCAGGTAAGTCTACAGTTGAACGATGTTACGTTTGAGTGGTAACGGTTATCAAGAGGACACATTAAAGATGCTAACCAACTGTTGATGTAAACACGAGCTTACCATCTTTTTAAACATTGCACAAAGAGACAAGCATGGCCGGACAACACACGTTCACATGACATGACCTAGAACTAAATCCGCTACGAACGAGAACCTCTTTTTATTCCAATATCCCAGTGAAATCTGTTGATTGTGTTTCCCCCGTATTCACTTAATAATAATAAATTCTGCTGTGATTGCTGGGAGAATTTTCTTTGCCAAGTTTTATTTTTATTGTTGATGATTATAACTTGTTTATCAATCAACTTGCCATGAAATATCACTGGTATGACTTTTACTGTATTACATTTGTGCGGCTGTGTGGAGTTATAATTGAGCTATCTTATCCTCATCAATGCGTCATTATGTCATGCATTTTCTGATGTAGGTCAGTCGATGCTGTCATCTTCTTAGATACATGTGACGCGCAGTGCCGTTTTAAGCGTCGAGAGGGCCTAAAGTACTTTACCCAAGGAGGGCCTAATTTTAACGATTAAATAGCCAGAAACTTACTAGTGTTAAAATGTTCACCCATTGGCATATTGAAGATGTTGCTTTTGCCCACAAACAGCAAATTAGGAAAAATCAACTCAGTAGCACTCTGCAGTTGATTGCACATTGCAGTAGATCTCGCCATAATTATTGTAAATTTCAGTTTTTGAACTAACATTGAGAAGGGCCTATCCAAACTGAGGGCCTAAAGCACATGCTTTGAGTGCCTACTGGTTAATCTGGCCCTGGTGACGCGCAGTATTTTGTTTTCAAAGCAGTGGCCGACACCCGTCTATTTGCTTCGTTTATATTTCAGACGGCATCGATGATCTACGATTATAATGGAAGGAACCATTTACTCAATCTTGTCGACACACCAGTAAGGCTGCCTGGCAACAGAATTTCCCCAAGGCGTATCAGATTTTCTGAATAAGCGATGATGATGATGATGATGTTTGTTTGTTTGTTTGTTTGTTTTCTTTTATTACCAATATACCTTAATACAGGTGTGTGGTAAGTACATACAAGATGTTGTTACAAGTCAATTCAAGGTCGCAAGACCATATAGAACAATATTTACAAAATGTAGTAATAAAGTAACAATATTACAAGATCATAAGAGCATATATTTCTCATAAAGGTTATTCTTTCGTATTTCGTAAACTAAACGATTTCTTTAGATAAATGATGATGATGATGATGATGATGACATCAATTACGACACATTGTACAAAGCACTGATTATGAATCTTTTTGACTCACGGTTACCATGGTAACCCGTGGGTCAATGTTGTGGAGGGAGAAATTTTTCAATTTTTCTCTTCATATTCAGACCGTGGGAAAATTGGTCGACCCCCACTGTGACCCCCACTGTGATCGAGAATCACGCTAGTGTGTCACACGTGATCCCTTGATGACGTCATGGTGAAGCAGACTTGCATTTAACTGTGCTTAGTTTAGGTTTTATACTAAGCTTGCATATATCAAGGTATTTGGACGTGGTTACATTGTCTGATAATTGCGCATGCGTTGTAACTGCTACGATAGTTGTTCATGACTTGAGTTTGAAAAGCCTTTACTTTGCTGTAGTTGTTGTCGAGTTTTGTTTTGCTTGAATTCAATCGAAATGTATGGTTCTGGGTTCTACGGACCCCTTGCAGGATTGCAGGATTTAAAGAATAATTATTCAGTTCAACTAGTTTGTGAATAGCGGAAGCACTTGAGCAGTTGCGATTTCATTGTGTTGCACGATTGAACCTCGTATTGTGGTCGATGCAACGTGGTTCGATCATGGTTCGGGAATTGTT
>OFHS01004378.1:3585-14193 GCA_900245855.1 Calvadosia cruxmelitensis | reverse complement strand
AACCCACAAACAACAACAATATAAAGGCCACTCTTCATAACCCCAAAATGACACTTTCTATAGAAATCAACCTGGACAGAAAGACCACCTGTCTATAAAGGTCGTTTTCCTCACGTCAGAGGTGGCCATTATAGACAGGTTTCACTGTACCCTGAGGCAGGGCTGTAAAGTAACTAGTTACCCGAAAAGCTACTTTTTGGGTAACTTTTTGCAGGTAATAATTACTTTTCACTGAAAGTAACTTTTGTTGTAACTAGATACAATTTTTCAAAGTAACTACTGTAGTAACTTTTCAAAATTACAATTGTTTACAATTAGTTACTTTTCACTTCTAGACGTTAGTTGATTGTGGGTACCTTCAAGATACAATAAGCTTCAAAGCATGCATGTATGCATGAAAAATCCACGGAAGATGGTAAATTGGATTTTTTTTAAATACAGATGTAAATTATACCTTCTTTTCTTATGTTAACATCGATGAAAGTAACTTTGAAAGTAACTGTAACTAGTAACTTTCCCTGACAGGTAACTAGTAACTCTTGAAAGTTACTTTTAGAAAATAGTAACTTTAAAGAGTAACTTTTCATTTTCGAAATAAATTAACTTTAACAGTAACTAGTTACTTTTAAAAGGTAACTTTTACAGCCCTGCCCTGAGGGGGTTGTATTTCTTGTCGCAACAAAAGTTAAATGCTACTTTAAATTCATTTTAATAAATAACACGTACTCGCCGTTTTATAAAACGTACCCCTCGGGGTAACGGTAGTATGCCATCCGTGTACGACAATGAAATGCGATTGAAATAAATATATCGATTCATTAATTCATTAATTCATTCAAATACACATGATCTATCTATTTAAAAATCAATCCAATCGGTCAATCGAGCCTCATCATAATTATGTTGGGATGAGCTCGTCATCTGGATTTATCCAGCACGACGGCTGGTTTTAAACGGGACTGTCATCAAGATTGCAACAATTACGAGCTTTTCCCGACAGAGCAGCTCCAGATTCCCCGATCGGGGGGGAGGGGGGTTACAGCCCATCTGAGCCCCCCTNAACGGTAGTATGCCATCCGTGTACGACAATGAAATGCGATTGAAATAAATATATCGATTCATTAATTAATTGATTCATTCAAATACACATGATCTATCTAATTAAAAATCAATCCAATCGGTCAATCGAGCCTCATCATAATATGTTGGGATGAGCTCGTCATCTTGATTTATCCAGCACGACGGCTGGTTTTAAACGGGACTGTGATCAAGATTGCAACAATTACGAGCTTTTCCCGACAGAGCAGCTCCAGATTCCCCGATCGGGGGGAGGGGGGTTACAGCCCATTTGAGTCCCCCTCTGGCACCAACCCTGAACTGATCTGTCTGGCGGAATATAATATTTACAGTTGCTGCTGCTTCAGGAGCTGACGAACAGGCATTACTGGCAGCCAAAACAATGGCGATGGAAATTGAGTATCATCTTAGCTCCAGAGACTTTGGTGTCTTCTTCTTCTTCCCAGCGTCATAGGCCGATTGGCCCTTTGACGCCCCATTGCTGCAATGCGTTCCGATCTTCTAACACTGTTGTCATGCATGACTGGTTCTACCCGAGTTCTTTGTAGGGCATTCGCAATGAGATCTTCCACTGTCAGATTACACGACCCTGCCACTGACACTGCGAAACGAGCTCTGGGCCTACCCGGGCCACGTCGATACCCTTCTGGCAGACCCATCAACAAAGCTCGCTCCGCTTCTGCACGCCGAGCAAGGTGGCAAATCCATATGGCCTGGGGTTGGGTGACATCCTCCGCTTTGAAGAGCCATCTTCCTCTGATCTTCTCCAGTAACTGTTCATTGGACATGCGATCTATCCAGCTGACACCAAGAAGCCTTCTCCATATTTTGCGACCAAAGGCGTCAAGACGTTTTGCATCAACTTGTTTAGCATTCCATGTGCTGCTTCCGTATAGGACCTTTTGACATAACCAGTGCTCTGGTGACATGCACTCTGGTATTTAAACCGACGGCAGATGATCGTAAATATGGTGACTCCTTCAATGCTTTTTTTCCAATTGCAATCCTCTTGTGAATCTCGATACTATCATCAATAGAGGAGCTGATAGTGCATCCAAGGTAAACGAAGGTGGTGACACGTTTAATAGGCTCACCACCGTAGAATATGGCATCATTTTCATTGGAATCAGAACTCACCACCATGTGCACTGTCTTTCCGGGGTGACGTCGTAGACCATATTCCTGGGCGGTCACACCGAGAGAAGCAAGCATTTCTTGTGCATCGTTGGTGGACAACGCTATCAAATATATATCGTCCGCACATCTAAATTCTGAAAATTTGTGACCATCTACATTTGGTGCTTGCAGGTGTCTGATTTTCTGGTACCATTGTCGCATCATTGCTTCTGTATAGATGTTGAAAAGAATGGGAGATGTTCACAAATGGAAGGATGTTCAGCAGTTAGAGCGAGTCCAAAGATTTTTCACTCGTGCTGTCTTTGCTCTCTGCTTCCCTAGTATTAGGGATATCGATTATACGTCTCGTCTAATTAATTTACAAATGTCTTCGCTACAATATAGACGTCTTGTTGCAGATCTTTGTTTTTTTCTACAAGATCGCGTATGCACACGTTGACTTAAAGTTTCCGTCGGATGTCGTGATACGTTCCAATAAATCGACTCGAGGACATTGCAAGCAGTTTTCATGCAAGATATCTCGTACAGATGTCCACCACCATTTCTTTTTCAAAGGACAGTAAGAATTTGGAAAAATCTTCCAGAGAGTGTCATATTAGCAGGAACGTTGAAGAAATTTAAATCAGAATTATCTGATGTCAATTTGGAAATGTGTACACTGTACAGTATATAGCCTGCTACATGTGAATTCTTTGTTTTTGATTTTTGTTGAATAATAAAGACACATACAAGATAGCGGACACCCCTGACGAACACCAATCGGGGTGTCAAACATATCTGATGTATGCCCTTTCCAAGTGATGCATCCTTGGCAGCTCCATACAATTTCCGGATTAGGTGAATCGCATCGGCATGTACTCCAGCTTGTTCCAGTGCCAACAACAATTTATCATGCCGCACACTATCGAAAGCTTTTCGGAAATCGACAAAAATGATATGCAGTGGCTTCTTGACTGCCAGATGCGCTTCACTGACGAGTTTCAAACGCGTGATGGCATCCAATGTGGATTTGTCTGGCATAAAGCCGTACTGAGTTGGGCTCACGAGAACGTCAGCTGCTTGCGTCAGATGTTGGTAGATTAGCTGTAGCACCACTTTACTCGGTAATTGCTACACATTCCGCTGTCACCTTTCTTGAATAGAGCAATGTAGTTAGAGATGGTGGCGCTCGTAGGCCATTCACCTGTTGTCCAGGTTTCGCATACTGCACGATAAAAATATTCAAAGATTATATCTTCATCGCAGGCCACGTTCAAGCATTCAGCTGGTACTTTATCTGTTCCAGTTGCCTTTCCATGTTTCAGATGTTGTACAGCTTCACGTACTTTCTCACGCGTGGGCAAGGTTTGGCAATGATGCTCCAGCTCCGATGTTTGTGGCCAGTGCATATTTGAACCAAACAGTTCCATCGAATATTTATTGATACCGTCTGTCTAGTTCTTTATCTTTATCCAGCGTGTTGCCATGCGAGTCCTTGATACATGCAGGTGGCTTTGTTGCACCTTCCGTTAGTGTACGTGTGTGCATGAACAATGTTCGAGCGTCATGTTTGTTGTATGCATCATCTATGGCTGTATACATCTTGGTAAGCCAAGTCTCAAGATCTTTCTTGCATGCTCGCTTCATTGAGTTGCGCAAAGCATTGAACCTAGGCTTGCCTTTCCGTTTTTCATCGATGAGATTCATGGTTTTCTCAGAAATATATGGTTTGTTTGTTTTTTCCTAGCTGCACCGCATGTTTCTAAGGCTGCCTCGTGTATGGCGTCTACGATAGTCTCCATGTCACGTGCTGTAGAGCTGCTATTTAGTGATTCTACAACCTTCTCCTGCAGAAGTCTGCAAATATCTACGTCCTTCAATGCTTCCAGGTTTGGCTCTTGTTTGTGTTCTGTTAAGCTTCACCTTCAAATTGCATAACATCAGTCTATATGGTTGGTATCGAAAACGGCGGAGAAGGTCCTGCAGTCCTGTAGCCAGTTGCGAATCTCTGATCTACCATGACATGGTCAATTGCATTCCTAGCATTGCCTAAACGGGAATTCCATGTTATCTTATGCAATTTCCTTCGTTTCTTGAACCATGTGTGTGCAGCCGTAAGACCATGTTCGACAGCAAAATCAAAGAGCCGTTCTCCTCTGTTGTTTCTTGATGTCCTCTTTCTTTTACTCAGTTTCTCGTCCTTTTTTACTTTCTTACGTGATATAGGTCCGACAGACATTATTGACGACGAGAACGTGTAAATGCTTCATGTTTTGCCTTCATTCTGGGACCTTGATGTCTCAAAGGAAACAGATTCTAGAATTTGCAAAATGAGAACATTTTACTATTTCATATGGATAGTCGGCTTCTCGAAACAAGTCCACGTGTGAGTTATATGGCATCGACTCAGACGAATTAAGCAACTATCGTCCGATTTCAAATGATCTGCCTGTTCTATCAAAGATGCTTGAACGTTTGGTTAGCAGCCGACTGAGAAACCATCTTCAAACCATCAACACGCTGCCTACAGTTCAGTCTGCCTATCGGAACTTTCATTCAACAGAAACGGCCCTCCGCAAGGTGTCTTCTGACATCGTCATGGCTGCTGATGCCATGTCACCACGTCAGTTGGCAGAGCCCTCTCCTGGCTTCACAGTTATGCGAGTGGTCGCACGCAGCTCGTCCACTACAATGGTCCGAAGATCCTCTACTGCTACTCTGTCACATGGTATTCCGCATGAGGGCTCAGTGCTAGGACCTCTCCTCTTTCTACTATATACATCCGACATCCCCTGAGTCATTGAAGAATATGGTCTCAAGTCACATTGCTATGCTGACGATACGCAGCTATATTTCCATGTCAAGCCCACCGACACAGCAGCAGCAGCAAGATCAAGCCGGAGATTGTATCTCTGACTGCCATCCATCAATGGCTTACAGCTAATCGACTTCGCCTGAAATCCCGCAAAGACCGAGCTCATGTGGTGCTCCAGTGTCCGAAGAGCTGGGACATTTGCAGAGCCCTTCTGTCAGCCTTCGAAATGTCGAGCTGATTCCTGTAAAATGTATACGTGATCTTGGAGTCCAGCTACGTTCTGACATGCAACAGGCTGATCAAGTTGCCAACGTCGTCCGCAGCTCCTTCTACCAGCTGCGCACTGTTCGATTGTAATTCATTGTATGCTAACGCACCGAAAGGAGTTTTCCAGCAGATCCAATCGATCATCATTGCTTCTGTGCGGGTAATCTTTGGAAGGCCTAAGATCCATCATATCGCCGATTATGTAAGGGACACATTGCATTGGGCATTGGCTGCCAATTCAACAACGCTTACAGTTTAAATTGTGTGTCATCACCTACAAGGCCATAAATGGCATGGCACCCATCTACCTCTGTATTTTAACTATACCTTACTTTAACTATTTAACTATTAACTACACCTTACTAAGTTAACCTATTTTAACTTATCTTCATACTTTAGAAATTGTTGACAAGGTAGTTTTTAGCTAAACCTGATATTGATTTTGTAGCTCGTTTCTTAGCAACCTGGTTTAATACCATGTAAATATTATGTATTCTAGATTTCTTGTAAAGCGCCGTTGAGGAGCATTGCTTGTTAGGGCGCTTAGAAATACTCGAATTACAATTACAATTATAGGTAAACTAGACCGCTCAGGCGCAGATGACACATCAGGTCTTCACTTCCTACATGTGTCCCATTTGAAAGTAACGATACGAATAACTTGACGACATCAAATTGAACAGCGAAACACCTAATGCATGACTAATCGCGAGACGAAGAGAAAAGGACGACGCGAGAGATCATGTCGATTATTGTCACAACAGAAATTTACAAAAATATTTCCTCACTTCTATCAAGCTGAACAATCATTACAGAGAGACAGTCCAATTAATCCCATTCGCCCTCCGTCATAAGTCGACGTTCTGCAGTGTTAATTTGCGTCGAATGATGACCTCCTGCATCTCAAGAATCTCGTTTAGTTCATCCACGTCGTTGGTATCAGGTCCCAGATCGCCCTCCGCCAACTCGTCCTCAAACATTTGCTGCAACAGCGCCTCGGCGTCTTTGGTCCGCTGTTGTTCCAGGCGATAGCGCATGCCCGTGTCGTAGGCGTACTGTTCAATGCAAAACCGCTCGTCGAGAACATTCTCACTGTTGCCACTCGCACGGCTCAACGGTACCCTGAAAGACCCAGAGGGCAGATGCAGCAAGGGCCAAGACAGACAAACAGACAGACAGACAGACAGACAGACAGACAAAGGACTCTTACATTCCAATGCCCGCATTCTTCTCTTCGATTTTCTTGGCCAGAGCAGCTTCAAATCTGCCAGTCGACAACGAGTACTGAAGCATGAACGCTTCCAAGATAAAGGCCACGAATATACTGCGATGTAAGACAGAAGAAGCGAGAACTTCACGCATCAGCCGACCACGTATCAATATGCCAAACAAAGCCAGGAAGCAGGGGTGTAAATAGCGAACTAAAATTAGTTCGCTAATTTAGCAAACTAAATTTTCCGTTAGTTTTTAGTTTTGAGACTAGCTTTTTTTACAGAATTAGTTTTAGTTTTAGCGAACTAATTTTCAAGCCAATTAGTCAGTTTAGCTAAATTTTGTTTTGGTAAAACTAGTATGCCAATTTTGGAATAAGAGAAATGTCGCTGAACTGTTGACAAATGGATTTTCGTGAAAGCAATTGAATTGAAAGAAACACCGAATGCAGTGGGACTATGGTCTACATTTATTTGTTCTGCTGTTACGAAGGTGTCATGCAGCTAACCCTTCCAGTGTCGCGTCCTTCACACGTCTCGTCTTTCGTTGCGTAAAATAAGCAAAATGAGACTGAGCACATGATTTGATTGTTGATTGTTGTCAGTACTATCAACATTGGACATTGGCACATGTAACAGTATAATATAAATCAGCCAGTAGTACAATCCAAAAGACAAAACTTGCCGCATGCCTATCGAGTGGTAGATCAATTTGTTTAACTCTGCAACAGTCAATCCTTCGGACAATTTTGGCCTCAGATTGATCCTCTTTCAAATTTTAGGGCAGATAAAGATTGGCTTCGAATTCGCTTGTAAATTTTCTCTTCCCTTTTATAAGAAGTGTGACAATTAGTTTTTTGGCGAAAACAAATTTTGTGAGCATTTAGTTTTTAGTTTTAGCGAACTACTTTTCAAATAAATAAGTTTCAGTTTTAGCGAATCAATTTTTAGCAGATTAGCGCTAGCGAATTATGTTGTTTTCTTAGTGTTTACACCTCTGCCAGGAAGGCTTACGAAGCAACAACAACAACATGACCTACTTTAGCACGACGATGACGCAGAGCAGGTGAAAGGTGAAGAAATAGAGTCGCGCCGCTTTGCTTGTGACCGCCACGAAGCCGCTGGTGATGACTATACAAACAGACAGAAGACGCCCTTATTACTTATTCAACTAGCATCATCCCATTCGGTCATTCATCGTCGATAGCATCAACTCACCGTGCCATTGATTGACAACTGTCAAGTCAAGAAGAGTGACAAATGACTTGACGACGTCATTGAAATTGATGCCACAATAGCGCAGGCGCAGGAAACTGGTGTTGGCCAGGGCCGGGTTGCCACAGTTGAGCCCAGCCCTCTGCGCGTCAGTGAGATTGGTTCCAGTCGTCGGCCCGTAGAAGCCATCTCTGATTCTGCCGTGGAACAACTCCATGCCAATGATGGCAAAGAAATAGTACAAGACCTGCCAACGAACAATCACCCTACAGTCTTATCCCCATCATGGTGATCCGACTGGATGCCATGGCAACCATAGCGACGGCTTGCGCTTCACTTACGAACATGATGCCGCCATACGTGGATATAGCAGGGCCGATTTGCATGATGGTATTGATAATCACCTCAAACCTGCAAGATATGCCATCCCAAACAGATTAAAAGCCACGTCAGCCAATTAGACAGTCAGCCGCCTCACGTGACATTGACCAACTCACCGCTGGATGCTGCCCAGTATCTTGAACAGACGGAGCACGCGCAGAACCAACAGGAAGTCCAGAACGCGTTGGCTAGAAGACACTAAAGGCACACAGGCCGACACAAAGAGGTCATGCGTGGAACACACAGCCCCTGTGAACGTACAATGAAAGGGACATTGGTCATGCGCACTTACATGACGTGAACACAGTCTCGATGACAAGAGCCACTGTTGCTGCCTCGATCACAAGGAAATCAAACCTACGGCGAAAGGAGGCAACGGCATTAGAGCCAACCACGAGAAAGACAGCCTGGGAATAATGCCACTACAGTAGTTGGGTCGCTGCTTACAGGCACCAGAATGTGGTGAAGAACTTCCCTGGTCCCATCGTGTACAGCTTGAGGGCAATCTCAACGTTGAAGATGATGAGAAAAGCAATCTCACTGACGTCGATGTCCAGACCGATGCAGATCGCATTGGCAATAATAACAACATCGAAGAAGTAGACAAAGTACCTTGGAACAAAACGACACACGTCAACAACAACAACAACAATGGCAACGCAAGCATGTTGCCTCTTTCGATTTGCGCAGTAGCAACCAAAATGTACCGATGCAATACGCAGCGAATCAGCAGGCGACTGGGCCGAGAGTGGTAGACACGACTGCACATGCGCTCAAATAGGTGAGGTGCGTCCTTCGACTCTTTCAACTTGACACTGAGCAAATCACCAGCGTGCATGAAGTCTTTAAATTCTGATGAGACAAACGCAAAATGATTCACAATGAAGGCTTCCAGCCTTACTGCTGCAATCAATGGCAAGCGAAGTGGAAATGAAGGACGGACCCACCCACCTACGGCATTGGTCGCCTGCTCGTCCAACACCTGCCACATCATGACCACTTGCACTGGACTTATTCGAGGGAACATGGTCTGAAGTAGCAACTTCCATCGCTCAAAGTTCACGATCCATTTGCCATCAAGGCCTACTTTCAAGCAGTCGAATGCAGCCTTGAGATTGCGTCGCTTGCGGTACACTGACGACCTCACCTCGTTCTAGCAACAACAACAACAACAACAACAGCAAACGAAGGTGAATCGGGAGGGGGTTTCCATGGATACAACATGCCCTGTCGGTGGTCGAAGTGGTGAATTGTTTACCTTCAAGTGCTTTCTGTAGTTCTTGTAGACGACAGCAAGAAAGATGCTGACAAAGATGTACATGCAGACCACGATGAAGACCACGAAGAACAAAATGTACCACGGGTCAGAGTTGTACGCAGGAATGCTACATGTGAAAACATCACAATAAATGACAAATCCACAGCAGCGACCGATCAACGCGGCGTGGGCGCAACGCAATAAGTGACGTGTTCTTACGTCACGTCTGGATTGTTGGCGCTGGTCGTCAGCACGTACAACGCGAAGTAGTTGTCCCAGTAGTTTGAGAAATACGGCGCTCCGTCCAGGGTCTTGAGGTGTCTCTTCTGGAACAGCTTCAGTCCAAGCAGCGCGTAGAGGGCGATCACCAGAAGGAGGAGCACGAGAACATTGGCGATTTCAGGTAGGATGCGTCGGATGTTTCGAATGGCCCTGCGGACCTGAGACAGTTGCCATGGCAATAGAAAAAGATCGGTCGCACGGCGTGCGTTGGATCGGCAGATGAATGCGAGCGTCAAGATTAGTGAACGAATCGCCTCACCTGTCGGCTCTCGCTGAAGTTGATCATGAAGGCAGGACGAAGCGCCCTTGTCCATCGGATAGCGTAAGCCTCCAAACCGGCCGCGCGTAAGATCAGATACGCCCCCATGTCAAGCAATGTCAGCTACAACCACACACGACACCAAGGCATCATGGGACGCAAATCAACAACATACATAACGACAATCGAATTAAGACAATTTAGACGAAGAAATGCCTTTCATGTTTTCCTGTCCGTGAAACTGTGAATTACCGCTTTTGCTTTAATACGATGGTTCTGTCAAATGTCCAGGCAACGAGAATTTAGAAATTATAATATGTACCAATCCTACTGTGGAAATTTGTACATAAATCATTCAAATTTAGAAACACAGTAATGAACCCACAATGAAAATATCAAAGTACAATACTTTTGAATTTTTGATTCGCATCCAACAGATCGCATTGATCTGTAAACACCTTTTCCACGCATTTAATTAATTAACGCGCCGCTAACGTAGGATTCCAAACAGTCGCACGCGAGAGGATGAATCTGGAAGTCATACATATCTAGGTCTAACTACTTCATTTATATTCAAACTGTGATAAAGGGAAATGGATCGTGAAATTCTTTTTCTACAACTATCATCTAAATTCCTAGTTTTATCAATGTTGAATTAATAATCCCTACAAGGATTAAAGCAACACTTCTGTTTAGCCATCATTGTCATTCAATATATTACTATAAT
>OFHS01004377.1:0-13669 GCA_900245855.1 Calvadosia cruxmelitensis | reverse complement strand
GCCAGAAAATACTTCTTCTTCCCCCGTTCTATCACTTTGTGGAACAGTCTTCCCCAGGATGTCGTATCGTCATTCCGGTTATCGGCTTTCAAACGCCGCTTGAAAGAGCACTGCGCACGCAGTAGTGTTCTATAGTTACTCACTTATCTTATAGTGAGAAGTACTATTTATATTCCATTGTAAAAAACGTACACATTTTGTTATCTGTCTGGTATAAGAGCCTATTTACTTGGGCCTTCCATTCATGTATTCTTATTCGGTAATTCAATTTGTTATTCGAATAAAGACACATTCTCCTCGTCGTTCAGTCTCCTCATAGTGACGACACATATCACGCTTTCAGCTCAAGAGGACACAGTTTGGTAATTGGTCGTTTTTACGTTCCTTGCGCTGTCTTTACTAGCATTGCACGAACCAGATCATATTTTCCCTGGTAAGTTGTAACAATACGCCCCATGCGCCATTTCTCTCTTAACAAGTTTGGCTCCAGAGCAAACACAACTTCGTCAACTTCAAAATTCCTGTTTGCGCGATGCCATTTGGACCTTTGCATTAGAGTTGGCAGGTATTCTTCCATCCAACGCTTCCATATCATTTCAGTCAAGTGTTGCACATGACGGTTCGGTTGTGATACGATGGCTGATCATGTTTCCATGGCGGAACTGTCGCTAGTGCTCTTCCGATCAAAACGTGATTTGGAGTCAGGGCTCTGAAGTCATCTGGGTCGGAACTTTCATAGGTAAGTGGTCTTGCGTTCAGAAATCCCATGATCTCGCACATCAGTGTACGTAGCTCGTTCTCGTAGAGTTTCCTTCTCCGACGCATTTCCATGTCAAGCGTTCGGTACAAAGCATTCTTCACTGACCTTACCAGGCTCTTGTGCACTCCTCCCCAATGAGGTGCGGCAGGTGGTTGAAACTTCCACTGGATTCCTTCCTTCATCAGTTTTTCCTTCAACTGTTGGTCATCGTTCATTTCCTGAAGAGGTGGCTTCATCTAATTTTCAGCCAGCTCCTACAACATTGGTCCCGTTGTCTGAGTACAACGTCTCGGGTGACCCTCGTGTGTTGATCATTCGTCGTAGTGCGTCCAGGAAGCCCGGAGTAGACAGACTTTCAGCTAATTCGATGTGGACGGCCCTCGTAGTCATGCAGGTAAAGAGCACGCCATAGCGCTTGCACGTCTTGTTGCGCGTCACCAACACTTCAAAAGGACCAAAGTAGTCGACCGATGAATGGTAAAATGATCCAGTCTTCGTGAATCAGCTGATCACTCTTTAACTCCGACCTGGTGGCATGATCGGACACGTTGAGTTTTCCTGCCAGATGTCTCCAATCTTTTGCATCCGTTAGTGTTTGGATTTCCCCAATCCTGTTACCCACAAATGGCTTGTCGAAGGAAGTGGAAGAGCGTATCCAGCCTCTGACACAAGTGCTGTCTGTCCAAAACCATTCGCGAGACACGTCAACATTCAACGCGTTCTCCGCATAGTGGCTAAGCCTTGCGCCCAATAGAGCTCCCTGTAGCTCAAGCTTTGCGATCGAGATAGCTTTCCTTGGCGCCACCTATGACTTTGACATAGCCAAGCGCACTGCCACTTTTCCGTTGTTGCATATGCCTCTAATATACACGACAGCGGCGAACGCTTCCTCTGATGCATCTGTGAAACTATGCATTTCAATTGTTTCTAGATTTGCAAAGTCAGGCAGCAGATATCTTGGGACTTTCATGCTTTTCAGCTCTTTTAGCCTTGTGACCCAGCTACTCCACCAGTCTCTTTCGTCGTCTGGAACAGGGTCGTCCCATTGTAGCCCAAGCAGAGTCAATCGCTTCATTTTAATTTTTGCCTTTACCAAATCAGGCATCGCTGAGCCCAAGGGAGAGAATACACCAGCTAGCTTGCTTAGCAACTCTCTTCTTGTGAATTTGATCTCTTTCCGATCCGTCATCTTGGTTGCGAATGTGAGAGTGTCTTGTCCTGTATTCCACTTCACGCCAAGCATCTTGATGTCAGGGTCCGGATTCCCCAGCTCAGACCCCTCCTCATTTGACGTTGACATCTCCATCATGACCTCTTTTGAGTTTGATACCTATTTCTTCAAGTGCAGATCTCATTTTGACAGAATATCACGTACTTATTTTGCTACTTTAAAGGCCTCGCTAGTCGTCGATGAACTGTTCAAGTAGTCATCCACATAAAAGTTATTGTGGATAGCTTCCACTGCCTCTGGGCATGAAGTACCGTGATCTTCTGCAATTCAAAACAGTGTGCTGATGACTGAACACGGCGATGGTCCATCTCCAAACGCTATTCGATCCATCTGGTAGGTCTCTACTGCCTGAGCCTCGTCTTCTTGCCATAGAAATATATGATAGCAAGCGTCTTCGGGACGAAGACGTACGCGACTGAACATTGCTTCAATTTCACCACCAACTGCTACGTCAAATTGTCGAAAGCGTAGTAATACCTGGGGCAGCTCGTTCTGTAAAGCAGGCCCCGTCAATAGAGCCTTGTTCAACGACTTTCCTTCGAATTCCGCTGTAGCCTCAAAGACAACTATGATCTTCTTTGATGTTGCCGATTTCTTGAATACTCCGTGATGGGGCAAGTACCATTGACTTTTTCCATGTAGCTCTTCATGGTTTGATATCTTGTGTGCGTAACCTTCCCAAAGGTATTTGTTGATTGCTTCACGATAGGATTTTGCGTACTCTGGGTCTTTCTCGAATCTCCGAAGAAGAGCCTGAAATATTTTCTCTGCAAGAATGCGGTTGTTAGGGAGGCTAGGTTCTCCATCCCGTCATGGCAAGGCAACTTCATAAGCTCCATCCAATTCCCTGGTCCCTTTTCTGATCCTGTCAAGTGCCTGTTGGTCATCCGGCGACAAAGTTTGATTTTCCTCGGAGCTAGTTCCAAAGTTTTACGTGTCCCAAAATCTTTTTAAAGACTTTTCTAAATTTATTTATTCTATTGAGACATAGTGGCAATGTCCACCACCACTTCCTTGGCCAACTTTGCCTCTGGAAACCCATGCTATAGGTCAGTCTTGATTGTGTAAGGGTTATCCCAAGGCCCTACTTCTCATTTCTTGCAGCAAGACGAGATGGGCGTGGTCCAGACCAAGCAAGATGTCTATTCTACCACCTTTGATCTCCTTTAGGGGTAGGTCCTTCAAATGGTCCCAGTAAAGCTTCAGTTTCGGCCAGTTGATTGGCTCTATCGGACTTGCTACCTGATGGAGAAACCAGGCCTTGATTTTTTGCGTTTTGCCCCGTTGACATGGATCCATCATGTCAAACTGCACTTTATCCGCCTTATGGATCTTCTTTCCTCCTGTTGCTCCAGTGAGAGATAGGAACCCTTTCTTTCCCTGTAGGCCCAAGAGCTTGTGACATTTCTTGCTGATCATTGTCGTGTCATTTCCTTCGTCAATAAGGACTTTGACTCTCCTCTTTGGCCATATTTGTCCAATGCTATGGCCGCGGTAGGCCCCAGAGCTATCCCTCTCTTGCTTCCATTAGTATTAGTGATAGCAACAGTTACTTCTTCTTGATGAAGCAAAAGATGATGACTCTTGTTGCAGCCATCTTAACTGCATTTTTTTTTCGAAGGACATTGCGCAATGCGATGTTTCTCAAGACAGGAGAAGCAGAGTCCTTTTTTCGTACAATATCCCACCGTTCTGATATGGGGAAATTGGCCAGCTCACCACAGTCTTTGGTCTTGTGCTCATATTTACCACAAACAGCGCAGCCCTTTTCCGTCTTTGATTTGCTCGCTTTGATAGTGTGAACCTTTGCTTTATATGCCTTTGCTGGCTCACTCACTTGCTTGGCTGCTACAATTTTCATATAAAGTCTTGGAAGCTCTCCCAACCACCTGTCAAATTTTGACAGTGGGATGTCATCCTCTCCGAGTGATCTTGAGCAATGTCTGCTCCATGCCATTTGCTCTGTGCGGGGCAAATGGCTGCAATCTTATCGATGAAGTCGTCACACATCGGCGATGGCTCATAGTACCGCAAGAGTACAGTCAAATGAGTTCTTAATTTGTGGATGAACTCCTCTATTTGTTCAGCCCTTTTAATTGGTTCCATTGCCATGACTGCTTTAAGGTGAACGCTTTTCAGGTCCGTTGGTTTCCCGAACTGGTCTTTCGATAATTAAAGTGCCCTTGCGTAGCCAATTGCATCTCCTGTTATATTTTTGATAATTCTTCCCGTTTTTTCGTCGACCTTAGTTTGAAGAACACTCATCTTTTCATACGTCGTTAATGTAGGATTCTCATGGACGAGCGCTCGAAACAGGCCGCTCCAGGAAAGCCACTCTAGGCGGTCCCCACGGAAGGTTGAGAGCTCGACTTTCACAAGTGAATTTTTCCCTGCGTGGCTGTGCTGTGGGCCATGGTGACCTGCAGGATCTCTGATATACTCATGTATCTGATCGCTAAGCACCTAATATATATGTTGGCTTAACTCGGTTTGGTATCGCAGACTGCTAACGACGCAAGGTAGTTGGCTTTCAAGGAATATCAATATGGCCGTAGCATATGTTCAACAGACAACTAAGAACAGAGAGAAACACGAGAAAGAGGCTAAAACAATAGTGAGGCATAACCCTCAATTTACACACATTAATGGTTCGCCATCATGCCGTCCCTCGCGGAGACCATCATTCGATAGGTCGCAATTGACTTGATTAATCATCCATGTATCGTGTAGGGGATTTGCGAACACGTGCTCCCCGGCGAGGCTTATTACCGGCCCCTTCGGTTTGCTCTTCAACTTCCTCGTTGGACGCCTTGTCCTGTGGAGGCGGATACAGACGAAGGAATCTGCGATTCCTCCACTTGAGACGCCCTGTCTCCGTCTTCACCAAGTAGCTTCGTCTCTCCTGGAACCTTTCGAGCACTTCTCCCAAGGTGTCCTATAGTTTGACTGAAGGCTGCTGAACTAGAACAATGTCCCCTTGATCCAACACCGTGAACCCTTTTGCATGTCTGTCATGCCTGGCCTTTGCCTTGCTCTTGAGGAGGTCCGCTTTCCGATTGGCCCACCAGATCGTCTCACTAATTTCTGACCTGAATGCCGCCGGCCCACTTGGCAACAGTGACCTTGTCTGCCGTCCAAAGAGACGTTGTGCGGGGGAAAGCCCGTCTTTCTTAGGGGTATTCCTGTACTCCAGTAATGCCTTGAGGAATGATGGCGTGGCAATGTTAGTACCTTTAGCGACCTTCAATAAGAGGTTTTTCGCTGACTTCACAGCAGCTTCTGCGTATCCGTTCGCCTCGTGGTGATATAGAGATGCTGGGTCATGTAGGATACCCCACTCTTTGGTGAAGTCGCTGAACTGCTTTGATTTGAATTGGGGACCACCGTCCGTCATCAATCTTCTTGCCACCCGAGTTGGCTTGACCATGCTTGGATCTTTTCCATCACGTCTTGGGTATTTGGATGTTGTCCGCAATTATAGATGTCCATCCAGCCGGAATACTTGTCAACTATCACCAGGAACTCCTTTCCGGCACGGTGACATAAGTCCGCAGCAATCGACTCGCCTGGCCATTCAGGTCTCTTTTCCTGCATCAGCGGCTCCTTAGGGTGGGAAGCTTTATGCTGCTGACAATCGGCACACCGCTCAACTTTCTCAGAAATAGCTGCGATTATACCTGGCCAGAACATGCATTGTCGGGCACGCTGTAGTGTCCGTTCCTTTCCTTGGTGTGCCGCATGCAGCTTCTGTACCATCTCGGGTCTCATATCCAGCGGAATAACCACTCTTGAGCCATAGAGCACCACTTGGCCCAATGTAGACAGCTTGTCTTTGACTGCCCAGTATGGCCTGATGTCATAATCCAGCAGACACTTCTGCTCTGGAAAACCGTTGATCACCTGCTCACGCAGTTTCTTGTATACACCATCCCTCTCCCCAACGACGCCCATCTGCTCCAAGGTGACGTCCATGATGGTGGGATTAGCAGCTTTCAACAGATGTCCCAACATCACTCCGGCAAAATCTTCGATGTCGTTCTCACCCTCAAGATCATCCTCATCGGGAGTATCCACAGGGAACCGTGAGAATGTGTCGACTGTAATGTGCTTCTTGCCTTGCCTCCAGATGACTGTTGGTGAGCAATGTGCCAGCTTTTCCTTTAGCCTAAGAATCCGAGGTGTCTCAATTTCTGCCAAGGTCTTGCCATTGATGATCCCCACTAACGGCTTATGGTCTACCACCAGATCAAATTTCGCTCCGCGCAGAAAAAGTCTGCATTTCTTCACTGCCCAAGTGACGGCTAAGAGCTCTACCTCTGTCGCAGAGTATCTGGATTCTGCGGAGAAGAGACACCTGCTTCCGCACTGTAAGAGCTTCCACCCTTTGTCCGGCTCCTCCTGCCATAGGGCGTAGCGTAAGCCTCTGGATTGTGCGGCGTCGAGGGTCTCAAGTCGGAGTCCTGCACCTACCCGGTAGTGTGTCAGCACCCTGGGTGAAGTCAGCACGGTGATCAAGTCCTGGAAAGCTTTTTCCTGTGGGCCATCCCACATAAATGTCGTCTTAGGGACATCAACCCTTTGAGTGGCAGAATGAGTTCAGCAATGTCCGTAGAAAATACCTCAAACTGCTGCACTAAGCCAATAAAAAATCTGACATCAGTCCGATCCAGCGGGCGGGCAAACTTTGCCAGCGCGTGTACGAGATCAGGGTTGACAGTATACCCTTCCTTGCCCAGTTGGTAGCCACACCACTCAACGGTGGGCTGAGCATAGTGGAACTTCTTGGCACCGAGAGTGATGCCTGCTGTTTCACAGCGGCGGAGTACTTCACGCACCCGTTCCTCATGCACTGGTCCTTGCTCTTTGTCGTAAATCACTATATCTTCTACGATCTTCTTCACATTTTCTAGCCCCACCAGGGCGGCGTCGCCTCTGCTATTATGCTCGTCTCTAGCAGATATGAGGTCCATGGCATTTCGGCAAAATCTTTTACTGCCCCATGAAGTGACAAAGGTGGTCAGTGCTTTACTTTCGTCGGCTAGCGGCACCTGCCAGTAGCCATGTCTGGCGTCGAGAGTCGTGAACACTCCCATACCAGGAGGAATCGCTAGAACATCCTCACGTGGAATCTTGGTGGTGTAACCTGGCCGTTTGACATACTTGTTTAAGGACGTAAAGTCAACAGTGATCCGAGGCTCATCCGAATTTTTCTTCGGCAGGTATTTCGTGGGGGGGGGCACATCCTCAATTATCTTTTTGGCAAGCATGTTGTCCAGCTGGTCCTTTACCTTGTCTTGCCAGTGTAATGGGATAATGTAAGCCTTAAATGCTCTCCTTGGCTGAGCCCCTGGCTCTAGTTCAATTACCATGGGTGGCCCGACCATCTCCTTGAGGGGACCATCCTCATGGAACACGGCAGAGAACTCATCAATTAGCTCCTGCTTCGACATCTCACCTCTGGTAGATGTCTTGGCCATGTCAGTCGTCACCTTGGTAACGGTTGCATCTGCCCCTGTTGACAGAGCAGCAACAGAACAGGCATTGGGCCATCCATCTAAGGCCTGGCAACCCTGTTTGCTCAGAAGAGGTGATGTCACACCATCAACGATGTGTACGTTTGCATGATACCGATTGCTGCCTCGCTGCAACTCAACCGGAAGGATACCCAATGAGGGTAGGGTCTGGCCATCCGGTCCAATCAGGTGCTCGCTGTCTTGCTGCAGTTTAAAAGTCCCGCTGCCTACCATGAGATTGATGTGGTCCAAGGACATTGCATCTGCAAATGCCCCCGTGTCAGGCAGCCATGCCACCTCCTTGGCAACTCTGTCGCTATGCCGCATGCACAATAACACAAGCTCGTCTTGAGGCAGCACGATACCCAATTTAATGTCCATCAGGCGCAAGGAATTTGCAGGTTTAACTGCTGTGCCTTTGCAATAGTCGCTATTCACGAGGTGGCCTTTCTTGCCACAAATGAAACATTCCAAGTCCTTGGCACGGCATTTGCCTGGCTCGTGGCTGCGCATGCACGCCTTACAAACCTTTTTCGTTCCCCTGTCAGCTTTGTCTGGGGATGGCTTCTCCTGTCCCCCTTTCCTCGACTTCTTATATGCTGACTTGTTGGTAACCTTGTGCATTCCCCGGGAATGATTGAGGCCACTGTCAGTAGCAGTGCTCGACTCAAAGTTTCTACAAATAGCCAAAGTTTTTTCCAAGGTGAGCTCATCCATCGGCGTCTTCAGGACCTCCTGTCGCATCGTTGATGTTACCAGCCCGGTGACCAGTCGGTCTCGCAGCCGCTCCTCTTGGTGCTGCACCCGCGCCAAACAGGTGTGATCATACTCGCAACTCCTGTCTAATTGTCGAAGTACCGTACAGTACTGGTCCACCGACTCACCGGCCTGCTGATTACGTTCTAGAAATGCGGTTCTGTCGAGAAGAATGTGGCGATGTCTTCTTAAATACCCGTACAGGGCATCCAGGATGTCGAGGCTAGCACCGGCCACAATGGGTATGGTGCCCTCTGCCCACATCTTGGTCCAGTCCTCATGCAAAGCTGAACGCAACAGACCACGCTGCGTGGCAAGATCGTATTCAAATAGCCTAGTAACGGCCACAAAGTCCCCACATCTTTCTCGCCAATCTCTGAAATCTGCCAGCTGCATTCCCTCTGGGCTTTTCAGCTGGGGCAAATCCATTTTCTTGGCAATTGGCCTCCGTGGGACATGGCTTGGTGTGGCAGCTGCTTCTCCTTGCGGCTGCTGGCCATCTTGGTCCACAGGCTGCAATGCCTGTAATGCCTGTGTCAGAGTGTCTTGCTGTTGTTGCATCCACAGCTGCTGATGTCTCTGCTGATTCTCCATAAACAGCATTAGCATGCTTAGTTCAGTAGGCTCAGAAGCCTTCGATTCCTGTGCCATTTTCTTAGCCATATCGTTGCAATTCCAAGAAAAATTCAAGCTAACACAAAACGCAATCCGCTTCAATCCTTGCAATCCTCAGTTCAAAACGATCCTATCCACTGCGCCATGATCGCTAAGCACCTAATATATATGTTGGCTTAACTCGGTTCGATATCGCAGACTGATAACGACGCAATGTAGTTGGCTTTCAAGGAATATCAATATGGCCGTAGCACATGTTCAACAGACAACTAAGAACAGAGAGAAACACGAGAAAGAGGCTAAAACAATAGTGAGGCATAACCCTCAATTTACACACATTAATGGTTCGCCATCAGTATCCACGTTATCGGTGTCTTTGTCAGGGATTAACGTGCTTCCGTGGCTCCATCCGTGGCCGACAAAGCTCTTTCTTGCACATCGGCGTGGTAACGCTGTTGTGCTGCCAGGTAAGCTGAAACCTTTTCAATATTGCCTGTTTGTCCCACAGGGTCCTGTCCCGCTGTTGCTATGGCAATCACCGAGCCAGCAACGCTCTTGCCTTTGTTAGATGCGGCTGACGATATTTCAGTCTGTGCTTCATCCGCGCGAATGTCGAGTTCCTCTTCGACTTTGCTGTTAACCAGCATGACTGAGAGCGATATGCCTCAAACCATTAAATTGCTTCCTCGCACGCTGCTTCGCTGTCTCCCAGCTGTTCCAAATACAATTCATTCAATGTCGAAAGGCAATCAAGCTTTGCTGACATTCCTAGATTAATTTCAATGTTTTAGTGGCAATCGTAGTTCGCCTTTTGTTCTTTGCCGTCTCAACTGCTCGAGAGAGAGAACCTCGACCTCCGTGGTCTCCACGACAGGTTTGTGACCACGAATGGCATCGTCAGTTGTCGATCGCTTAGTCACTGACATAGTAACTGAAGCGCAAATACAAACTATCCTCATTTCACTGATTAAGTACTCCGAGTCTACGGACCAACTGTTCTGGCGACGACACACAGAGGATAGTTGTCATAATACTATAGCTGGACAAAGGACTGTAGCTTTGTATACACTTCAAGAACGACTCTGGTTGTTAATTAACTCGCTGCCAGCACAATTATTCAAATAACAGAACTCAATTCGACAAAATAATGTTCAACAATAAAATGTTCATACGATCTCTTTGATTCCTCAGTCTCGACAAGACTGCCTTGATTGCTTTGACGTCTTTGCATCTCCAAGGTTGACACAGGAATGTTTACAAATAGTTTCTTAATCAATATATTAATGTTTACTTATGCAAATGCGGCGATATGCCTCGTTTTAATTATATCAGTAAATCACAAATACTTTTCATCGCTCCACATGGCTTTAAACTGATTATTTAATTACAATGCAAAATTAGTAGAATGTATGAAAATAACATGTCCCTGTAATAAATTAATATTATATACTGTTTGTTTTCTATAAATACTCATCTGGTAGTAGTGAAGAGCACTTCATTTGTTGGCTACAATAGTCGAATTCATTCCTCGTTTTGTCATTGTACCCATTTCATTTATTTCACGCTGCATTTAATTGTTTAATTAACTAATTTAATTGTTTAATTGTTTAATTAGTAATTTAAGTAGTTATATTTTTAGCATGTTAATTAGTTTTTAGTTTAAATATGTATTTTCTAAGTAATTGAATTCATTTTGTAATTTGAGAGAGTTTGAATTATATGGCTAGATAGCCTTGGTTATAAGTAAATAAATGTTACTATAACACATTGATCGTATGATGTCACTGCTTCGTTTCCAAGTAGTTTCCCTTGGAACACTCAAGATACAGAACTGTGCAGTGGACAATAATTGCTATCCGGTCAAATTGAGAGCACGAAAGTCCGCAGGCGAAGCCCGCCGTATTGGTGCGTTCTCATTTGTCCGTCTTAGTCACCCTCAGCCTGAAAGAAATGCGGCGTGCTGAGTCCTGCCATTGGCCCTGGCGGCGTAGCCGCTAGTCTATAATATAAGCCGCACTGTTTGTGTGTGCGTCCGCATTTCTTTGTTTTCGATTCACGCTCTCCAGGGATAACGAATGGGCACCAAATTTCACAGGAGTGCTCTCCAGTTACATGGTCGGGATTTAGGCATATTTTAATATCCAATGTCGTGCTCTATCCAAAGCTAGAGGAAGATTTTCTTTTTCCGTACTCCCGAGTCACGCCTCTTGCAGCCTCAACGACATTTTGATTGCTCGACGAGTTACGCTTTGCTCCTTCCGCTCAAGTGCTCTGCCTATTGTTTCAGGTGATTCCTTCAGCCAATCAAAGCGACGTTTGCAATGCGACACCACAAACAAGTGCGTGGTTCAAAATTTGCACGTGAACAATCTTTCTAATCGTTTCTCGCTTGCAGAACTCAGTCAGTGTCATCTACAGACTGATGAATTGTTCGCCATTGCTCTACAAGCAACTGCATTCCCCCAGTGCGTGTTTTCTGGGATCCACATGCGACATAACAACCTCTCATTTAATTCACACGCTGTGAAATCGTTACGACTGAGCTTGCAAGATTCATTATCGATATTTACAGTCTTGCAAGCTTGCTTTCAACTTGAATCTATGTCGTCTTCTTCTGCCTCACAAACAGCATTTGTGAAAGGAATAGGCCGCTGTAACTCGTTGTCTAATTCTGGGCAAATTCTTACATAGCATTGTCTGTCGTATGTCACGTGGCGTCAACATCTGTTTCTCAGAAATTATTGAGATCATGATGACAGTCAGAAAAATCAATACAAAGAAATGTCCTGTAGAATATATATACCTAGCATCACGGGTAAACTCAGCTAGTCATGTTAAATGTATTGCTCCTGTTTCGCAAGTGATTTAGCACGGAAATGTTTAGATATGAAAATTTTCTTACGGAAATTTTCTTACGTTACCTGGTGATGTGAATAGGCCCTAAGAAAATTTTATTAGTCATACTAATTTATTGATAATGGGCAGTGCAGTATGTACCGTGTTATTATTTTCTTGTTTACATTGCATTGCAATGGTTATCGGATAGCAAATAGAGCTAGCGTAAGAAAAACTGTTAGTTACCAGGCTCAACTAAAATTGGATAAATCGCTAATTTTAAACAAGTAAGGTGTCATTGCTGTTATCTTCAGAATAAATATCGGAACGTTTAAATTATCATAAAATCCGGAATCCGATTTTCAAGATTTAAATGTAGAAGCTACGATAGATTCCGATGTCCAATGACAATGATTACCTTCTACCGCATCCTCTTGAATCTGACAACAGATCAGATGGAAAGACGATTTTGATGGGAAGACGTTATTGCTCGCAGCAAAGCCACAAGAGAAGAACAAGCACGCATTGCCAAAGAGAGGTTGCATACAGCCGAGGCTAGACGTGATTGTGTGATTCGTGAACAGCAAGAGAGGCTCAAAGAGAAAGAAAGACGACTTCTAGCAGCCAAATAACAAAGAGAAAACTTCGACGTCCTTCATCGCTCGTTTGCCGCAAACAAACATCGCGCAAAGCAAGAGGCCGCAGAACGACGTCTCTGGGAAACTGAAAAACGAAACAACAACAAGCAAGCGAAAGACAACGCGCCATTCAGCAAAATATGGTTGCGTCCAAGGAGCACGAAGAAGAACAGCAAAGGAAATTGTTGAAAAAGATCGAAAACAATGAATACCAACTCAAAATTTTCAAGTACTATCCGACTCAAAAGAAGTGGGACCGATTTTGCAGGGGCGGATCTGGTATTAGTCAAATTAGTCGCACGACAAACATAAATTTTCAGAAAGAATGATAATGTTGTTTGCTACATCAAAATATTGTAATTCTAAAATATCAAAGCTTTATCTGTTTTCATCTGCATTTTGTGCTTAATACACTGAAAGCAGAAATCCAATGTGCAAGGTTGACATTCGTGACTTGTCTAGGGCCTCCTTCTGGAAGCGCTTGTGGCTCGTTTCTATTTCGAGAAGGATTTGACCACAGAAATTGCGACGGATTTGCAGCCTCGTTTGTCATTTCGAAAACATCTTTTACAAGCGCTTGACCACGTTCAGCAGAGCGTGAAAATGAGCTGCGACTGATCTGGAGCCTCTTTGTGGTCCTGGTTCTGATTTTAAGAAGGACTAGTGGCTACGCCGCCAGGGCCAATGGCAGGACTCAGCATAATGCATCTCAGTCTATCAGGCTGAGGGTGAATAAGATGGACGAATGATAACGCACCTATACGGCGGGCTTCTCCCGCCTTTTTCTCTCTCTCTATTTTGCCTCGTAGCAGGTAATGTCCACTACACAATATTGTATTTATAATGAAGTCGTACTAAGGAACACTACTCGCAAATGAAGAAATGACATCATGGGGCCATTTGACATATACCCCAATGCTAGAAGATCTACAAAGTAAGCATGTACTCCACGGTTAGGAGGCTCGCTGTTTGACTTGCGGATGAAAAAATAACAGTGTAATTCAGCCATGCTCCGTGTTTTCGTTTGCACAAATTGGTTTCCGCAAAAGACGTCATCAGTTTACAAGTCCGCGGTCTCTTATCTTTGTGTGTGTTTTGCACAGCTTTTCGCACTGATATACCTGCGCCAAAAGGTCTTGGCATCAAAAAGATCAGGCGCCAAAACGTCTGCGCCGAAACGTGACGTACACAAACCAGGGTCACATCTTTAAGTCTTGCAGCTTGATGACGTGAGGACAAAACCATTGCTCCGTGAGCAGGTAATGTCCACTACACAGTATTGTATTTATAATTAAGTTGTCCTAAGCTTTTCGTACTGATT
>OFHS01004374.1:0-14201 GCA_900245855.1 Calvadosia cruxmelitensis | reverse complement strand
CACTGTAAGAGAAAGAGTAATTAATTGACCTGTCAATTAATAAGGAAATGATAACTCACAACCATCAGGAGTTGATTATGATTATACAATGCTGACTTACGACGTTGCCTGGCTAGATGTTCCCGGTAGTAGCTGGGGGCGACCTTCACTGTAAAAGAAAGAGTAATTAATTGGCCTGTCAATTAATATGTTAATGATAACTCACAACCATCAGGAATTGATTATGATTATACAATGCTGACTTACGGCGTTGTCAGACTCGCATTTCCACTCGCATTTCCAGATAGCTGGGGGCGACCAGCACTGTAAGAGAAAGAGTAATTAATTGGCATGTCAATTAATGGGTGAATGATAACTCACAACCATCAGGAATTGATTATGATTATACAATGCTGACTTACGACGTTGCCTGGCCTAACCGGAACTATAAGAGATATTGATTAATTGGGATGTCAAGGAACATGTCTATGGCAGTGTTTAAAACTCTCTTTTCCATTCTCTGGTTTGTTCTAGTTATCGGAGTGCTGATTCGTGAATTACAATGCACAGGCGGTGCGTTTAACGGTGTCTCTTATACTTCTTTGAATGCCTTGCTTCAGCACTGTTGACTAGTTTTCTGTCTTTTAGTTTTTTTCTTTGTCCAATATTTCACATTTAAGCCTTGTTTCTTGTTTCTTGGACTACTGTACCCCCTTGGTGCTTAGATTTGAGACAACGGGCCCATGCCAAAGAGTTAACATGTTCACTTTGGTTCTGTGCAGCTCTCCTCTCAGACGTCTTTTTCAGTAACTTGCTATCATTGAGGGTAGCAAACATCGGCCACAACAACTCCAGGAAGACTTTGGCAGCACATTGTCACTCTTGTAGGTTGATGTTCCAGTTGCCACATTTTGCAGCCTGCCACTTGCTCCATGAATCCTCAACAAGTGGACAGAACTTGTGCTGAGAATAAACAATTTCCCCTTCAACATTTACTTTGTGAGCTGGTGGATTTAGTGAGGATACTGTATTTTGGCGAATTTCTGGAATATTATACAGCTGCAGTTGCTTAATTTTAGAGTCCGACAATCTCCCTTTCCCATCAATCACCTTCCTGTCAGTTTACCTTTGTTTTGCTCCTCAAACTTAACAGCTGTTTGTCCATCCATTTCTGCATGTGACCGACCCAGTCTAGTTTCTCCACTTTAATATCACCTCTCTTCATCATTGATAAGTTATTTGGCATAGGTGCTTGGTTTGGTGGGAGCTACTTACTTGCAGATGGGAGCAGTTGAGATAGCAGAACCTGTCACCATAACCAAGCACCAGTCACACTGCTAAGTCAGTGGAATTCCTAAAGTAACTTACCAAGTGCTTTGGGGATTCATTCGGATTTATTCTGCACTTTGTGCCCGCCGTGTTCTTGTAGCATTGAGCGGAGCGATGGGAATCAGAGCAAGACAGACATCTTTGAGCATACCGACATTTCTTGGAGCGGGAATAGCAGGATCCGTTGTTCCAAGACCGACAGATCGTGTTGTTGCCTGGCAAACCCTGGGGCTCAGATTCAATAAAATCTCTTTCGGGCCGTGGCTGTGCGGCTGTAACTGCTGTGTGAAAGCTGTATAAGTGACTATTAATTTGTGAGCAATCAATGAGATTAGTTACAGCGGCATGCTTGCAAAACGCTTGATCTTACATCAAACTGGCGGTAAGTGCGGACAATCAGCAACTTGTAGCAAGTTAAATCACGCCAACGAGTGGAAAAATGCGACGCCAGGACCAACGTGTAAAAAGAAAAGGCTTCAAGCAAGGCGACTATACCATTGATCTTGCAGCGATGCCTTTTTGGCGATCCCGTAATTCAAGTCTCCCATCAACAAATAGCTGCGGCTCATGTTCCACCTCAGACAAATGGATCGACGTCAGATCGCCCAACTCGATGAATAGGCCTGCTAAGATTTGGGAAACCAATTTTTTTGGGATATGGGAGCAACCCGGGCCAGTGACAGAAGGTCGGTCCACAATTGGCAAAGGTCGAGGGATGGCATGGTAAACTGACGGTGGCATTCAAATGATGCCTGCGGCACGTTTGACATGCAGGTGCAGCCAGCGATGCTGACGCTGTTGACATCGAGTTCACCGATGTAGCCCGTAGCGTAAATGTGCTGATGAACGATGGCACAGAAAGGATAGACCACGTACCTGCTGGCTGTGGAGAGGATAATCCAGGTGTCGAGACGATCACTGCGGCGTTCTGGATGTCGACGACGGTGCTGCCTGGACAGGAATCGCTGGTTAGATCTCCGAGATAGCGGTCCATTTGCTGCCAACATTGCAGCCACAACTACTCTGACAATTTCCTGACGATTGGCAGTGGACAAGGTCGTTCCGTTAGCCCCAGGACTCATCGCATCCTAACTATTGCGAGTTTGATGAGGCATCGTGCTCGTGTGCATTAGTAGGTAGCTGTGGAATTCTTGTGAGCAAAAACTGACTAGCAGGCTAGCAGGCTACAGCAAGAATGAAGGACTGCTCTATCATTCTACACTATCGTAACCATGCGCATGATTCCGAACTGCTCAAAGGTCACTATGGTCCAATGACCCTCTTAGAAGTGAAGCGAGGCTAGCCTCGACTCTAATTGCATCGCTACGACGAACAATTGTGTGATTTTAACCTCACCTAAATTACATTTAGCTACATATAAGTACCTTGAACCATTTTGAACGCCTTGCTGTCGCCATCACTCACCATACATGTATATCTTAGCTTGTCCATAGAAATGGATCTATTCCACACTACTGATGTGCTTTCTACTTCCATCGCTGGTGATTCTTCTTCAAAATAGTTGTCACAAAATTGATGTGAACTCTGCATCATCTTTCGTTTTTGAACGCTGGATGGAGCATTTTTAGCAGGCTTTCAACATAACATGATAATAAAAAACTTCAACAATGTCAACAGATACCACAAAGACAACTCCAACAAGTGACATAAATCCTCGCTTGGCCAACACACCGTCAAAACTTACTGCCACATCGATAATTTCTGTACTATTGCTATTGATGTCCGACATAAGTTTGTCCCCTGCATTAATCATTTCAACGTTTGTAACATTCTCCTCCACCTCTAGAATGGCATCTAGTTGCTTATAAAGTCCCGGCTTTGGCAGACGTGGCATATTCATAATAATGCAGAAGAGGAAAATGCCATTGTACCCACAGCCACTTTTTAAACAGAACAAGGCAGCTTGACGGTTGATGTCAAGAGACCTTCCTGCTGAATTGAACTGAGACGAAGTTTGGAGGTGACTGTCTTTCTGGCACTAATTGCGATGGATAGCATAGTTCGAGCTCAATCCATCCCAAGATACTTTGTTGTTCATCATTTCAAGATCCGTGACCGTGGTATGGAAAAGGAGGGTTTGCTGCTGCACCATTCCCTCTTTCCAATGCTGGAATTTGGCATTCCATATGCTCGGTGGTGCCCTGCACATGCACTTGTGGTTTTGCAGAACAGGCTGAAACGGGCAGAGCATCTACCACTGTTCCACTTTAAACATATGGGGCATTGCCAGAGGTGTTGTGTGCCCCTTGGCGGTCCATCAGCGTTTCCTTGTCCAAACGAGTGGCACATCCTGTAAAAAAAAATGAAGAGCTGACTGTTGAGTGTAGACCCGTCCCTCAGCTGGCTGGTGGCCACATGCTCGTGGAACAACCCGTCGTATGCTAGTCAAGCTCGACCACTAAACTGCCGATATGTTCGAATTATAAATTGCTTGTAGAGAGACAGGTCTCCAAAGGCCAGGGGAATATGCGTTCAGTACCAAAGTGTACAACTCGAATTTCTCCACCCACAACATACTGTTGTCTAATAGACGTCGCACACGTTTCGGTGTCTGCATTATCACTAAGCGACCGTCCATAAACAGCTGTGGCTGGCAATTTGCGTTGGACACACTGTCAAATCCGTCAGAGGATGGTTTGCATAACAAACTAATGCTCTGATGCACTGACCTTGTTTTGTGATTCTGCATCGGTGTACGTTCAATAACACAGACAATATGTTTTTGATGTCAATAAATCTATATCCAAACAACTTACAATCTTCATCTTCATTAGACCGACAGGAATTTTCACTTTTGTGCATACTGATTGATTGATTGATTTGATTGATTTGATATATTTTCCGTAAATTCAATACGAAAGGCAAATACAGGATATAAATACCACTAACGCATAGCATATGATAGTTTACAATATTTCATTAAATTTATTTTATCTAAACGACACTTGAAATACAATGTTGGTGCAGTGACAACATCATCAGGTAGATCGTTCCACCATGGAATCATGCGGGAGCAAAAGAAGTTCTTGATAAATTTATTTGCATTAGCACGAACTGGCATGTTTTGCAGCTTCATGGAATGACCACGCATTTTATATTTATTTACGTCGTACGCGAATAAATCATCTATTTGTAGATCAACAAGATTATTCAAAATTTTATAATAATAATTTTACTGGTATTTCTTTCTTGAATAGACAGTAGTTAATAAAAAGCCGACCTATTTGCGTGAGACGAATAGGTTGCTACTTTTAAATGTTGATTGTTTTTTGGGTGGTTGCAATTGCTCATGTTAGTATGCATAGTTGGATGTGAATTATTGTCAATTGTTGCATTGCTGGAATTAGAGCTTTATCAATTCCCTTTTTTCCGGTGCTCAAATTCCAGCTTTTTTAATTCCAACTCGTGCTCTTTCTGCTTTGTCTTTTTATACTCAATCCATCTTCTAACTAGGTCGTCTTCAATTATTTGCTTCATTTGCTTCAAGCATGGCATCTATAAAATTTCTGATAGGCTGTATGAACACCGGCCAGAAAAAACATACTAAAGCCTGATTCTTTTCAGTTCCTCCTGGTTTATCTGGCTCCCGCCATTCTCGGATGGCTCAATTGCCTCCTTAGGCTGGCAGTATTTGGGAATCTTGACAATAAAATACGATTGCTCAAACCATTTCCCAAACTGTTTCTTTCCTGTGAATGCTGCGATTCCAATCGTACTCTTGGATGTCAGTGCAGCTCGCTTACATCAGAACATTTCTTGAGTTTGTTTCTTGCTTGTTTTTCATGAAACTTGCATGTCTCCCTGTCTGCCAACCTTTAACCGCCTAAATTTGCTGGCGTGTGATTTGGTGTTACCAATGCCGGCAAAGCCCCACATGCTTCAGAGATTTGCAACAAAGAAATACAAATTTCTTAATATCGATTTTCTATGCATATGATTGTGTTAAGTTATAGGCATTTTACCAGATACCATATATGTTTATATTTGAAATGTTGAAGTAAAATCAGACGTAATTAGCAACAAATGTAAACAGGAGCAGAAACAAACCACAGCTGTATGGATTTAAATCTCTATTCAAGATTTGACTATCTTAGCGTAGATCGCACCTTGGATTTTCTTTCTTGAACATTACAGAAGCATAGAAAAGGCTATTTTGTAACAAAAAGAAAACAAAATTTTCTTTCTTTTCAATGTCCATCATACCATTGAAAAGTATCTGATCATCTGATCTAATTTATCTACACCGTTCATGTATTTGTTTTATTCAAACACAGTGACAGGCTTCATAACAACATACCCAGAACGATTGTGTTTGCCAGAGTCAGACATTGCCGCAGGATGGATGTTACTGATCGTTTTCATGATGCGTTTGTCAAGCCAATAAGTCACCAGAAGATCATCAGTAAAAGCAAACAGTTGTTGACCACGTTCGAGCTTCTTTGATGTGCTCTCAATGCATGTAAGCTCATCACGCTTTGCTCTGGGTGCTCCAGCGCATTAGTAGGTAGGCATTTTGGCGGGTTTGGCGTTTGGAGAAAGATTTCTGGAATAAACAAAGTAAGTTGTTTCCGAGGAGGCCACAGCATGCTTTGTATGCGAGCACGCTAGCCTCTAACTCTATGCGCTGGTCAAGTGAGAGCCATTCAAGTTTTGCAAGGGAGTCTTCCATATGCTGAAACTTCTTTTTGCCAAGTAGCAATTTAGCTGCCCAATTGATCAAACCCCACTGTACACGAGAGAGTTCCATTGTCGTTGCTGTTGGCCACACCGGTGGTGCATATAGTGCAGGTTTGATAATCATCACTTCGATGACGCGCTTTAGATGGTCGAAAGGGAGATCTTCTTTGACTGAGGCAATATTTATCAGCCGCCATTTAGTAGCGTGCAGTACATTCGTGATGTGTTGCTTGTACGAGAGATGATTGTCAAACTCTATCCCAAAATTTCTAGCTGATTCGCAGTAGTCCAATTTCGATTTATCGAAATGAAGGTCAGGCTTTTTGTTGCTGGATAATCCTTTTGGATTACCAATGGCGAGCATGATGGATTGACAAGGAGACTGTTTGCCTTGCACCAGTTGTGAATGGCATCGAGATCAGCTTGGATTGCGTGTGCTGCAGCTTGATCTGATTTTATTGGTTTCGGGTTGTAGCCGTACGAACGTTGTGTATCTTCAGCAAATTGGCCAACTTGACAACGCTGGACAACCAATGGCAGATCATTGACGTAGAGTAAAAATTGAAGAGGCCTTAGGATGGATCCTTGGGGAACTCCTGTTTTTACATTCAACTCTGAAGATGTGACGGAGCCGCATCTTACGGTTTGTGTTCTATAGGTAAGGTATGACGTCAAAAGCATGAGTGCACTTTGTCCAAGTCCAATGATCTTTAGTTTGGCCATTTGACCATTTGACCGTTCTGCTGTTTGACCATTCCATGCCAAGTATAGTTAATAGTAGAAACCATCCTTGTTTGTCGAATGTTACCTGCATGGAGTGTAGATTGCTTGTGTGGGTAGTCCAACACGGAAACGACAGTCCCTCTCGCAGACATCGCACAGAAATGAAGAGGAACAAAGATTCACAGTCTTTCTCATTTCTTGCTATTCTTTTGACTCTCAATACGAGCGTGTTCAAAGGCTGCCAACCCTTCTCTCACGGCCCGAGACCACAATTTTCTGTCGAGTGTGCATTCCTGCCAGGAGTCCTTGGGAAGATTGGCGTCTCCCAGATAATTAAAATATAAATACAAACAAAATAAATCTTAACAGTCCAAACTTTAATCTGCTGGTTATTAGGATTCAAGCGCAGTATTGCTTGAAAGCGATTCCTTGACACGTGAGCACGGAAGCATGGCATGCCAAGCAGTTTATCAGCGCTCCAATAGTCAGTTTATATGTCCTTCTGAGTAGCACCAATAGTGATAAACAAACCAAGTCCACATTTCATCTACAGTAACATTCTGCCATTTGGAAACACGATACGACAGGTTTAGGTTATCTGCTAGTTGCTTGGCAACAAACTAAGAAGCATAGGGATTAGTTTCATCAACAAGAATGTTGATCAACTCAACTGTGAGAAACAGTTTGCACCAAGCGAAATGCCTAGCCTAATCTTCTTTGGGTTGCTTGTAGGATAGAGTTCCTATGAAATCATGTGTTTCAATAGTTTGCTAGTTTCCGGTTCACACGTTATCCTTTTATTCGCTGGTCGAGCGCACAACACAGATGTTGATGAGTCAGGCTGTCAACCAAAGAAAGCAATCAAGAATGCCTTGCTTTTATTCTTTTCAAGATTACCCAGATTGTTCGTATTGTTTAGATGGGTTTCATCTTTCTTAGTATCGCTAAAACATTTGCCTTCAAAGTTACATAATAAGTTCGCTGCAATGCCCATTTCTGAATTGGAGTTGTTGTTTATGTTATTGTCGAGAGGCCTGCTCGTCTGAGAACCGTCGACATC
The DNA here is from genome assembly GCA_900245855.1 of Calvadosia cruxmelitensis. Lineage (NCBI taxonomy): Eukaryota > Metazoa > Cnidaria > Staurozoa > Stauromedusae > Kishinouyeidae > Calvadosia > Calvadosia cruxmelitensis. The sequence continues at coordinate 6,412 of OFHS01004374.1, read as the reverse complement.
ATTTAACTTTATATCACGTAGCATTGTACTTTGGAAATCTGTCACATCGCCAAGATGCGATGTCTTGTTTTTATGTCTTGTCTTGTTTTTCATGAGTGAGTGTATATTATAACTGTATAAGTAGATCTGATGTCTAGTTTTATTGTGAATATGTTTTTCCACAGAAAAGAAGCTGTTGCGCCCTGTTTATTCTGCCTCCGATTTCTTAGAGGTAAGAAACAAGAGTTCATAATTATGATAATTTTATGCATTACGTAAATATACAATAGATTCTATACCCCTTGTGTCAATCATTTAGCCAAAGCATGCAAACAGGACGACAACTGTAAATTTCTTCAATAAAAACATCAGAGCTTAAAATAGTTACAAAACTTATCAAAGGCAAACGAGTACTGCATATTACTGCGTATAAACCGAAGATCTAGCATCAAAATGAATATGTTAAAATTGTGCATTTGTTTATACTGAGTGCTGTTATATAATGCATTAAATGTTCTAAAACAGTTCGTATTTGTGGTGGAAAACTCGGGTTGGGCTTATACAAGAGATCAGCTTATGCATGGTATTATACGGGTATACCTTCGCACAACGTATATGTCTGGGCTAAAGGATGACCTACATGTAATGGGCTTAAACATGTCTTGAGCCAAAAGCGTGGCACAGAATAGAACTCTGTAGGGAAACCGCATCCGAAATTTGCTAAAAGAAAATGATGACTGACATCACCATGATGTGATGGTTTCCGTTTTATGATAATGATGAATATACAGGCTCACAATGGACACATCAACCATTGAACACTATACACATGATTGTTGAGGTAATAATTCAATTGCTGTCAACTCGCGACGCTCAATTCTGGGGAACTAAATGCATTATTGAGGCTATGATGTAAGAACGAGATGAAAAGTAACAATAAAACATCATATGAAAAATCTTAAATTATCTTGGGAATGGATTTGCTCGATTTTGAAGTTTACTGTTAATTTTAGATTTTCAATTATGTCTTTCTTTTTTAATTCATTGTTGAATTTTGCTTTGTTGACAGACGATAAGCAATATCACAAATTCTAATTTCATCTCTGTTGCGAATCAACGGTACGTCATACTCAAAAGGAATAAAAGAAATTATCTTATTGCTGCTAAAAGAAATTTAGGTGAGGTTAAAATCAAGCCATAAGATGCGCTGCCCACGCCTTTAGAATCGAGGCTAGCCTCATAATCAGACAAGTAGAGGATAGCTGTAACAGGAGCAGCATCGGATCATTCTTGCTATCGCCATCCAGCTGCTAGTCACGCCTGACATACAAGAATCCTGCTCCAACCACGCTCAGTATGCCTCGCAACACCCGATACAGCCAGGAGGCAATGAGTTTCCCACCCGCCTTCTCCCATAATGCATCGGGTAGGTATCAATTAGGATTTCCACTGACTTATCAGGGTGACTGGGGCTTGGTTGTGGTGACAGGTCTGCCATCAAAACCGCTGCTAATGGCAAGTAAGTACCTCCCACCAACCAAGCACCAAATGCCAAAAACGTATCTATGGTGATGAGTTTAATCTTATGTTATGTGATATATTCTGAGTGTCTTTATTTGCAATAATTTGACAAATAAGAAAATACATATGGAAGACAGTGATACACTGCACTATTACACCATACAAGATAAAAATTTACATATCAAAATAACATGGAAAGTAACATTAACAACAATCAAGTACAGCTTACAAAGGTACAGTCAAACCTGTATTAGCAGCCACCTTTATAGAGCAGCCACCTGTGAAAATGACCTCTATGGACAGGTGGTCTTTCTGTCTATAATGGTCACCTTTGGGATCTGGGAAAATGATCTTTATAGACAGTGTCAATTGAGGGTTATGAAGAGTGACTTTTATACACAGGTGGCTGCTCTATAGAAGTGGCCGCTAATACAGGTTTGACTGTATATTGATTTCTAAATGAACTCATATCATCATCTAAGCGTTGACCCAACAGGGATCAATTTAAACATCAATGTTGATAGTTTGCGTGGGAACGTCATCTGCTTTTAGGCATCATCGGTTCTCTGATGTGTCAAGTCATTCCCAGTGAAACCATCTGTAGTTGTTCCAAACATTGTGCAATGAAACTGTTGTTGTTTCTGCAGGATGCTTAACCTGCCACTGAAGACAAAATCAAAAAGTGAATTGGTGAGGATGCTGCATTAAACTCAGTATCTTTTGCTAAAGAAATAAAGCAATTTTATTGTGGTAATGTACAGTCAAACCTGTATTAGCAGCCACCTCTTTAGAGCAGTCACCTGTGTCTGTGTCTAAAGGCCGCTCTTCATAACCCCAAATGGCACTCTATAGAAATCAACCTGGACAGAAAGGCCACCTGTCTATAAAGGTCATTTCGCAGGTCCAAAAGGTGATCATTAATTCATTCATTATAGACAGCTTTCACTGTAGTTGATTGACGATTTGGCCACAGTTGAGTTTTTAATGTATATCTTAAGTTGAGGATTAGCTGTGATTTCAAAACAAAAGCCAAAATTCAGTGTAAACAATTTTGGCTTCTTCAATCGTCGAGTTATGCCTTCCAGTCGACAGTGTAGTTCTAATGCATGTTGCGATATACCTATTTTCAAGTGCGTTATTTTGAGCTGAAATTGAAAATATTGACAACCAAGAGCGATCCCTAAAATTGACTATTGCTGATAAGAGTACAGCTGATTGTATTTCAAAGAAAGCAATTTTGTGATGTCTTGACATGTGATTGACATGTGACAGAGGTCAACCAACGAATTTACTGAAGTGCATTGGGGCTGTGGATGATCTATTGCAAAAACACCATGATTGTATTTCCCGGTATTTCCATTGTAAGGAATGTTTGTTCCTTAGGGCTCTTTCTTTGATGAGATGCAAAATGGAACCAAGCAATACGGCCTGAAGGACTCATCGAATCACATGTCAGGTATGCAATAACACTCACAGGACTACAATGTATGCCTCTATTTGTGTTGTTAACGCTGTGTGGGTTCTACAATCCATGTTGAATTTGTTTAAGATTGTCTTGCTCGTCATCTAAGAAGTGTATACCATGCACAGTGCTCAGTCATTGCAAGACATATGTGAACACTGCTGTCACAATCTGACTCTGTGAGGTTGAATGACATCTTGCATTTACTGTGTAAAAATTTTAATTTAACAAATTATATCAATCAGGCAAATGCTATCGCCTCGCGTCGTTCGCCATGAGGCAGCTTGATGTAGTGTGGAAGTCAACAGCAAACATGGATGTCAAGCTGCGGCTTTTCAGCAGCTGTGTTGAGTTGGTGCTGCTGTACAGTGGGGAAACGTGTGCAATCATCAGTACCCTGGGAAGTAGAATTGATGCTAGTCATCGCGCGCTATTGTGCAGGGCCATCGGAGTGCGCTACCCTGATACTATCTCCATCGATGATCTGTACAGCCGAACTGCACTACCGCCAGCAACAGATCTCCTGAGGTGATTCAGGATGGCACTCTACGGACACGCTATGTGGAGACAGGCCATCCCGCTGTCGCTCCTACTCCGCCACTACCCGTCTCTACTGCGCTGATGCAGTAGACCTCGAATGAACTACCACGATCAGCTCAGTGTTGATCTCCTCCGGATGGGTCTCACCCAACGAGAGGCAATGGCCATGGCCCAGCACATGGACACATGGCGGAAAGCGGTACATTTAATTTCTGAGGGATTTATTATAATCTGTATTTGTATTTGGTGATCAAGTCTCGTTCCCTTATGGAGCGTTTTGGCATTAAGAGAGAGAGACCAATACTGGCCTCCAGCAAGTGCAGAAGCTTTGCTATCTATTTCAAGACACAAACAAGAAATTATTGCATTTTGGATCATCTTATCGTCGAGATCGGCTTTTACGCGGTAATATTTATATGGTATGAATACAAGGTAGAAGTGCTCCTCTGTAGGTTAGAGTGATTCGAGATACCTGTGGGAACTATCGCAGGAGTCGTATAATACCTATAAGTCGGCTCTATACCTTAAAATGCAAATATTAATGATGATGATTAAATTTGTTCCTTCTGCGACATGATTTTCTAACTTCATTTGTAACCCAATCTTTCAATGTGCAATATTATGTGTAAACCTGTCTCATTTCAGATGGCTTCAACCGATCGTGGACTAGATTAGGACAACGAGGTAACTCTCCCCTTGCTGAGTATTGGTTTTACTGATATTTGGATCATTTTAATCCTCTGGCTCACATGGTTTGGTGTCATGTTTGTGACAGTTATTAGCAAAAGAGATTATGCCACTGCAAAGGAATATGCAAAGTGTGGTTGTCCTCATGGGATTCGAGGAGTACTGTGGAAGATGCTGCTAGGTATCGAAGTTGATGACAGTGTAAGTACAGTCAAACCTGTGTTAGCGGCCACCTCTATAGTGTAGCCACCTGTGTATAAAGGCCACTCTTCATAACCCCAAAATGACACTTTCGATAGAAATCCACCTGGACATGAAGGCCACCTTTCTATAAAGGTCATTTTCCTTATTCCTCAAAGGTGACCATTATAGACAGGATTCACTGTAGATGAATGTACTGAGTATTGGCATATCTTACATATTGGTATGTCTTACTGTTCCACTTGACATGACTTGCCTTTAGCTTTTTGTCATCCGTTTTGTATTTTTATTAGAAATGAAACCCCCAAAACCTCAAGCTACGTATAGTACTCTGTATCAAACATTAATATTTGTGCATGTTTATTTGTTGTCTCTCGAAATTTTGTGCGTTTGATGCAATAATATCGTCCGACTCGTTACATATACTTTAAATGTATTCATTCGAGTTTTCAATAATTATTCTGCCTTGGTTTCATAATTACCTCCAAGGACGCTCTCAGATGCTTTCTTTTAATGAAATCCTTTCTTTTAATTGTTTCATTTCATGGAACAATCCAGAAGGAAGTTTAATGTCTTTTCAGTACCATTTGCAAAAACAACATCCCTCCAGCACTATCCAGCTTACCACTTCCCTACCCTCTGGAACAACTTCAAGTTTTCATTTGATATACATCTACCACATTTTAAACGACTGCTGAGGAAGCAATTGCTTTCTAATTATTACTCAACATGCACTACAAAGAACTGCTATGTCTGTTCTCTATGACTGATCTTCTGCTCTCTCCTCTTTCCTCTTTTTGCTTATTAGCTACATTTTCAATATCATAAACTGTATTTCAATGTATCCATGATAGAAACTATATTATTGTAATGGTATATTCTTGTAAATGAGGGTCTCCCAAACAAACAAGCAGCGTTGCTTAAGGGATGACCCTGATCATGTGAACCTAGACTGTTTTAATTTATCCTTACCTTGTATTCATCTTGCTTTTTTCATGATCAAAATAAACTATCTATCTATCTATCTAACATAATTATTATACACATCTAACAGGAAGTGGTATTTTAAACTATTTATATACCATTTGTAAGAAATATTCTAAATTTTAGCTTTATCATATTAATTACAAAAAAAACTGAGAAATGGTCACTGAGTCCCATGGTCATTTCCCCCCACCACCTTGATGGCATTGCCGTGTTAAACTGCAACTTTATTGTACAATTCCTGTGTAAACAATTCTTTTATTTCAAATAATTAGATCAACAATCTATAAAGACAAACTTTCCTAAAAGTAAATTAACTTTAAATAATAAAAACTATGCATGTCAATAGCTACTTATAAATCTACAGTTAAAATACTTAAAACTAAACCTGACTAAGCTATTTACAAATTAAAAATCTCTTCCAATTCCTGTGTTGCTTTGTTTACAGAAGCACAGCTACATTGAGAGCCTCAAGAAACACGTCTTTGATTATGACCTGCTCGTGGACCACTTAATTGTCAAGGTTAGGAGCCATCTTAATTACTGCAATAATAATATAGATGGTCCTCTACATGAAGAAGTCGTCCCTTATTATTTTAATGCACTTACTACACAAACTACGCCGTAAATCACGGTAAGACGCAGCTGACAAAGTAATACCGAAGAAAGACACATCAAAATTCAACACATCACCATACAATACCGTCCTGCTGTGTCGTTGGCGATGTATCTTGGTCGGTTTCCAGGGGATGACGTCGTGGAGACATGCTACTTCACACAGACAACACCCTTCGCTTGATTCATTCTGAAAAACGTTTCCTGTTCCAAACGTGACAACTGTGAATTTTCCCAGGAAGATGAATACTGAAGCCTGTTTCGTTGGTCTCATAAGTCACCCATTTACAGTGGGCATTATTACCAAACTCCTGGAAGCATTTCTGTATATATACAGGTATATACCTTCGTTGACTTGTTCACATATGGGGAAATGCGAAGGAGAATGGCGACTGCAGATTTAGTATATGTTCCGTTGCCTTT
>OFHS01004373.1:949-14202 GCA_900245855.1 Calvadosia cruxmelitensis | reverse complement strand
ATTATATATCCTATAGTTGAGAACCTACATCTTCTTATTGTCTCTTTATTTGATTATGTTATAAGAACATAACAGCGACATGCGGACTGGGCAAGTTCGTCTGGCAGAACAAAATGGAAATTTTTCTGGCATCTCCACCACGACGCCAAGTCGCAGTGGCCTTAGCAAAAACGACAGAGGCTGTTGGTTGATCGGCGATCTCTTAGAAGGTGTCACACCATCCAAAGGTGTCCTACACGAAAAGGTCTAGAAAATTGCCTTGGAACTCCAGTCAGGTCATCTGGAGCATTAGAATGGGAAAATGAAGCTAGATTTTCAGCCACTGCACATATTTGGCCTCGTCTGAGCGGAAAGCAGCTGTCGAATCCGAGACATCGATTAGACGAAGCACTTGATCTTATTTCTATGTGTGCCAGAGACAAAGATGGCGGATGTCATTGAATTTGATAAATGATGATGATGATGATGTAGGAGGGAGGTGCTTAGGGGCAAACCATCAATTCCAACGTATTGCGGCTTTGATGTATTAATCATGTTATTTTTTATCAAGGCAGTTGCACGACAGAACTGCTTTGTTTAATTCATTGCCAGAGACTCCGCCCATGAATACATGTGTCGCCAAATCACAACATGAGATGCCACTCCCGGGTGGGCACAGGATCCTCAGCGTAGGGAGTTGGACATGCCACCGAAAGAGAGCGTCATTGCAGCCTTTGCCACACATTCAAAGGGATCCCTTGCAGATTTAAACAAAATAATTTAGCTGATATCACATTTAATTGATTCAGCGGATGGTTGCACATGACACGCTTGAATGCATTTTCGTAAGAAGTGCCTGCTTTCAATTGCTCTAAATCAGCACATGTGCAACTCACGAACCCTTTTCCCGAAGTCAAAAAAATAAAAAGATATTTATACCATTATTATTTCAATGGTTAGTGTTTGTCGTAGCAAACTAGACTCTAGGGAACATGAAAACATGCAATGCACCAAGGCCCCTCCCGTTGATTGTTTATTTTTATAGCTTTCTACTCATAAAGGAATTAATTTATATTCATAATTATAGGTCGGATATTAAACCATGCGCTCAAATTTCACAAGATGATATTGGATAAAATCAATTGGACGGAGAACCATTTCAAGGTGTCACAGTGGTGGTTGAGTATGAAATGTGTTGTCTCAAAACGACAATAAAACGGTGGGATTCATTTCCAGCAATTCTTGATCGACTTCGTCTGGCTGTTGGCGGGCATTTGTTGTTTATGGTTGCCTTTGGGCATTGGCAACAGAATATCTGAATACTGCACTGCATGAACTGGCTACTTTAAACAAATTTGCTACAGTGATCACCAGCAAATATCACTTCACTCTCCTTTAACGTTTTCACAACAGAAATGGATGGATGACAGTGTACATTCCAGAGTCTTGTATCTCACCCTAAATCAGTTTTGACTTTGCACGGCTGACTACTTGATTTCAAGGGCTTTACAATCAAGGAAGTGCATTCCCAGTGTGGAAAGTTCATTTTGTGTACGCCGAAGATTGCGCCAGAATGCTGTGCCAAAGCTCATGCCATGCCATCCAGAGGTTTGCGAAACACCAATCACCAAATTAGAGCCAGCTGCACTCCGAAGATCTTTGGTGTAACATACAAACTTTCCAGACTGTGTCTGTTCCAGGCTCACCCCCAGTTCTCTATTAACATCAAATTCTCAGACTGAAATCTACGTCATTTTGTATTCGTGGAGAACACGATCTGCCATGTAGGCCTATCGCGATTGGTCTATGTGTAACCGCAAATTTCTTAACCCAAGCCAACGGAGCATTTCATTCGAAATCATTGAATACCCCATGTTGCTTAAAATCCTGCAGTTTTTACTTGAAGCAGTTAGTTGCAATAAAACCTATAATATTCTTACCTTGATTTATATTCCCTGAGCGGAAAATATCCCACCTCGTCTAATATTCCGCTATTTTTCAAGACTTTAAGGAATATTATGCATTGAATGTAATCCAGACAAATTGTCGCTTTCTTGTGATGTGCCAGTGCGGCAATGCCTGCCAGAGTCAATGGTTGCTTGTGTTGTTTGTTGTTCAACCAGACAGACTGGCATTGCCGCATGAACATCACGAGAAGTTTGAACAAAATACCAACGATCCAGTCACAACAGGAGCTATCAACCTGTTGCATACTTTCAAACAAACAAGCAAAGCCCCAATAATTCATTAAACAACTAAATGGGCATCCACCTCGAAAGATGCGCCAGCGTTTCCAAGTCTCTCGAAGACGCTCTTCTTCTTGGAATCGTGTGAATCAGCGTCGAGATAGTTCGGGTCATTTCCCACTTCGACTGTTATCTTTCGTTTTGCTTTCTGTCCCGACATCTATTTAAATATTGAAATGTCTATCAAGATGGGACTGTGATAGCATCTGCGCCCAAACATCGGGTAACTATCGCTTGGAAGCAAGATATGCAACCGCCATTTTGAAAGACGAACGACCGAAGTGAGGCAAGCCAGCCGCCTCGCTTTCAAGGCTAGTGATCGCGACCCGCATAGATAAAGTCTGCGTACTGCAAAGGCTCCAAGCAACGAATTGAACGGAATTGAATACTGTATAAGCAGCTGCAGTATGCTCGCATGTCTTTACACAGGAAAAATGTTTGACTGAAAATTTCTGTCCCTGGTTGTGATCTCATACAAACGCGTCGAGAGTTGATGCTCACATAAGTACGTTCATCTTAATTCCTATTCAAATTCAAGACTAAAGGAGACAGGAGTGGGTTGTCCAAAACCCCGATTTTATACGAAATCTGCTTTCTAGCATGCAATACAATCCAATTGGATCTACCATTTCAGGCACTTCACTATTACACAACTGATGTTCTTGTTCGCTGTTGAGTGTTGACTCACGCCACGGCACTAGGGCTCCAATAGCACATTCGCATTGCCTGTGAAGGGCAAGTTCTTTCTGTCGACGGAAGCAAAAGAATTATCCCATTCCATCCTCAGTCCAGTTTGTATCGAGAGCGCAGCTCATTGGACCACACACACAAGAACCACGCGCACGATACCACGCAGACAACGGCCACGGCCACAATGCCAGTTAATGCCATGACAACGCCAGCCACGGACCAATCGCAAGTCAAAGGTGCATTAGCGGAGTGCTTCTCTTCCTCGCTCAAGAGTCAAGCCACAGGCACCGCGCCGACGCCACTGATTCCCGACTTACTCGGCTGCAAGGATCAGACGGCGTCCTTTTAAATTTCCTGACCGTGTAATAAGAGCACCTTCGCCATCCACTTCGCTCAATTCGTAATTGGCCATCTTTGCTCATTTATCTAATCAATCGCAGACCGGCATGCAATGCGAGAGCAACAACAATTGCCCTTCGTCCTAAATAGAAGGGCCTGGAAGCAACAGGTTGTCCCATTGATGGAAGTCAATCGTTCGTTTCGGATAAAAAGCGACAGAAATCTCAAGCTTTGGAGGGAAAATCGCGCTAATCACACTGATCACGAATCAGATTGTTCCATTGCACAATGCCAATGCAGGCAGCGTCATTTGTGGCAGAAGACTGGAGCCGAGTACGTACCATGTTATAATTCACGACGCAAAGAATGGCCACGCAGTGCGCTTGCGCAAATGGGGATCCTGTGACAGTCTATTAATGGTAATTGAAATCGACAATTTAATGATAACAATGTCTGTACAAGACCAAATCGGCAACAGGCACAATAAGAAGTCTAAAATGACACTTGACGGCTAGACGGACTGAGTTAGATAGGCAACTCAAAATTCACGTAGACCGACGCCTCGTGGGCCAGCTCGACAATGTTGGCAAGTTTAACGACCTGTAATAGAGACAGATGACAAATTAGAAATATAGTCAGAACAACGCAATCATAAACGGGAGAATTCCCACAACGGCGTGTGTGTACAGCGGCGACGCACCATTTTGGCAGCCTCTTCTAGGTTGTCGCATGGCAGGATCTTGAGGCCACTCGTTGCAATCAACGCTTTCGCATCATCCACTTTGGTGCCTGAAGAAAGACACAACTCAGCCGTCAATCAAGGAAATGTGCATTCAGACCACGTTACAACGCAATACGATTTTGCACGCACCTTGCAGTCGAACGACCAATGGGATGTTGAGCTTCAGAGTCTTGGCAGCCTCGATTATGCCCTCAGCAATGACGTCACATTTCATTATTCCACCAAAGATGTTCACAAGGATGGCTTTGACCTGGGCACGAGAGAAGAGATCTACCAGTGACTACGCTCAAACAGACAGACAGACAGACAGACAGACAGACAGACAGACAGACAGACAGACAGACAGACAGACAGACAGACAAACAGACAAACAAGCAGACAGACAGATATGGCGCAGCATAGCACGATAAAACACGGGCATTTACTCTTAAAACCAAACGGACCCTCCCGCATCAAGAGCAGCATATAAACGCGAACATCAACTGCACGAGTCACACGAAGAAATCTTTTCCTACGGTATTCTCTCGGCACCCGATGGCCCCACTTGTCATCCAACTGAATGACATCAGACATAGTCCTAATACAAGGTCGTTGTGAATCAGTCATCAGTTACCCAGCTTCTGTCACGACTTTGTCATGAGCGTACCTGTGGGTCAGCGGTGATGATTTTGAAGGCAGTCGTCACCGTGCTGGTGGTTGCGCCGCCGCCCACGTCAAGGAAGTTCGCTGGCGATCCACCGTGCAGTTTGATGATATCCATCGTGGCCATCGCCAGCCCCGCCCCATTGACTAAAGGGGAGAGAAACCGCACAATTACAACACAATAAAAGGGGCCGGGCGGGGGCTATTTAGGGGTGGCACCTAGGTAACGCCAATCACACCACTCAATGAGTGATCAGACATTGTCTCTCGAATTCTCATGTAGTCGTCAAATAGTTACCTAGGCAACCAATGCTACCATCCAAGCCAATGTAGTTCAGCTCTGCCTTGGTGGCCTCGATCTCACGGGGATCTTCCTGCGTCCAGTCTCGCTTTGCTTCCAGCTTGGGCTGGCGGTAGAGGGCGTTGTCGTCGATCTGGATCTTACAATCCATGCACACAACTGTTGACGTAGAAGGACAGAAGATTCCAACGCCAACATCAGCAACAACAACAACAACGAGACCCTCCGCTTGACAGCAAGCGACAGAGGATGGCTAATCACTAACTGGGCTGTGTCTCACCTTCTTGCGTTGATATCTCAGACATGGGATTAATCTCAATCAACGTGCAATCCTTCTCAATAAATAGATTGTACATCTTCAAAATGTAATCGCCAACTTGGTCAAGGCACTGGTCTGGTATGCTCATCTTCTCGGCAAACGCTTTAGCATCATCGAAGGACAATCCTGTAGCAAATGACGTACAAGAAATCACAACCTGGAAGGTCACTGCTGTGTCTCCCTCTATGAAGCCGGCCATTATTCACATATGTAAACTAGATTTCAAGGATGGGACAATATACTGTAACGACGTACACAAGTTTAAATAAAGTGCACAACAGATGTGCTCACTTTGGCTATGTGCCGATTCCATAATTTTATCCGCTGAACTAAACAAGCATTTCGGAATAATTATATTCATCAATCACAAGAAAGAGCCACGCCCATCGACAGGCAGATTTACGCAGACCAACCTTGGTGGATATCAACAGGCAGTCGGTGGATGAGTTCTGGATTTGACTTTGCGACATCTTCAATACTCATGCCTCCTTGGTCGCTGCCAATTAACAATGGACCCTGACAAAAGACGGTAAGGCAGTCGAATTATTTGGGGTAAACGACAATGGTATGTTTCAGGGGAACACCTTTGGATAGCAATTTTGACAGATGGGTCTGCTACAGAGTTAAATACAGTTAAACCTGTATTAGAGCCCACCTCTATGTAGCAGCCACCTGTGTATAAAGACCACTCTTCATCAACCCAAAATGACACTTTCTACATAAATCAACTTGGAAAGAAAGGCCACCTGTCTATAAAGGTCATTTTTCTTAGGTCCCAGAGGTGACCGTTATAGACAGGTTTCACTGTACTTCTGCCATACAAGAAAACCTTCCACTTGCCTAGGCAGAGAAGTATCAGTGACTAGCCACCGCCACATCAGCTGAATTAAATCAATTTGTAGGTTACACTGTAATAGACCAGCTAGTGCTGTCCATTGCCGTAACTCACATTTAGCTCTGCTGGTTCCAAAGTAATCAAACAGCTTTACGACTGTCACATTTAGATATGGAGTAAAACAACTGATCATTTGTTGTGAAGTCAAAATACCTTTGCAGCTCGGTCAAGCATAATTGCAAAGTAATACTCGCGGCGAGGGTACAGTCGTTCCACGATCAATACCTGGAAGGGGTAATACAAAACAAGTGTCATGATTGCCGTTAGATGATGTCTCATTAGTGAAAACAGAAGTCATCACCGCAGCCAACCTCATTGCAAGGCCGTCCAATGCTGCCGGTCTGTTTGGTGACAAGGCGTTTCCCAAGCATCTTAGACGAGTACTCTTTGATCTCTTCAGGCCTAAATGAAGCAACACAACAATACCCGCATTAGCCAATGTTCTTCTGGGTAGTATCTATCATACCATCTATCTGTTACGTCATTCACACAGACATGATGACAAACTGTGGTTCAAATATCAACAAAATGGTAGCAGGAGCTCAACACTCATTGCAAATGCAATCAAATAAAACAGACAGCTGAGTTATAAGTGCATAACGAGTCAAAACAAAAGCATAAATCTTCTTACGAAAATAATATTTTGACTCCTTTGTAGCCTCCATCAAATTCTCCTCTGCCGCGTCCACCTGCAAGAACTTGAGCCTTGATGACATAATCAGTTGAACCTGTAGAGTATATGAAAATGTGAGCCAGTCAACTGACGGTTGAGGATATAAGTTAAGAGACAAACAAAGCTAGTGAATCATGTCGTGCATTTGTTCAATCAACAGTGAACAGTACACATTGGTCGCTTTGATCAATGGCATTTATGTATTAAGCATTTACGTTCGCAAGAGACAGTCAAGGACTATAGATAGGTCTCTTGCTTGAGATGGTCTGTAACGGTCATTTCTTGGACCTGAGTAAAATGACCTTTATAGACAGTTGGCCTTTCTGCCCAGGTTGATTTCTATAGAAAGTGTCATTTTGGGGTTATGAAGAGTGGCCTTTACACACAGGTGGCTGCACTACAGAGGTAGTCACTAATACAGGTTTGGCTGTACCAAATGAATGAAATACTGAGTAGATATAAGAAAGCAGAGAAGTAGTGATAGAAGATTTCTATATCCACTGAAAGTGAAAGTATGAATCATTGACAGAATTTGCTAGGTAGGCCTACACTAAGACTAACATTGTTACAATGACGAATTTATCTTCGCGTAAGACAGCACTAAAATAAAATGCTAGGTATACATTTAACGTATGTAAATAACAACGAAGTCATGCCTTGACCTTCCAACTTGAACACAAATCAGGGTAGGTGTTCTTTGATGGAGTAAAATCAGGATAACAAGATCAAGTCAGCCACTCACAAGTGCTAGAAATAAAAAAGGATCATATTTGCCAACAATACGTCAGAGACTTACTCAGTCCTTTGGCTACGTTGTATGCCTCGTCTGGTGTTCTAGCCACGCCACTGGCAGGGACCTTGATGCCAGCCTCGGCAAGCATCTCGATGCTTTGGTATTCGTGCAATGAAAGGCATCGCTTTGGATTGTAATTGATTGACGATGCGACAGCCTGTGACGGACCTGCACTGAGAACCTGAAAAACATCGAAAAAGTAAACAGACCATGACACATCATGATGCATCACTGAATTTCAGTTTAAACTGAAGCCTATTGATCTATCAAAATTCTGTAAATGGTTTTGATTTGGCTCTATGCAAGGACTGCGTACAGCAATTACTTGCCATATTCATGTTATTATTCCATGACTTTTGATTAGATTGTCCTAATGTCCTTAGTGTGTTATTTGCTTCTTTATTTCATTTTGAGTTTGAATAAATTGAACAAAACAAACAAACAAACAGACAATTTTGCAGCAAAAATAACTGGTCACACTAGCACACGGCAAGGTTGTATCATGTTACAACAAATAATGCAAAATGACGTTTCAAGAAAATGGGAATACAGTCAAAACTGTATTAGCGGCCACCTTTATAGAACAGCCACCTGTGTATAAAGGCCACTCCTAATAACCCTAAAATAACACTTTGTACAGAATTCAACCTGGACAGAAAGGCCATCTGTCTATAAAGGTCAGTTTACTCAGGTCCAAGAAGTGACCGTTATACACAGGTTTCCATGTAAAGCGAATAACCAAACCAAGCCAAACCTTGTAGCTTACTGATTTGTTACAGTCGTCTCGCATTGCGTAGTCTCTTTGACAGAGCTTTTGCTGCTCCTCACGCATGTTCGAAATGGAACAAATACCAACAAATACCATCTTCAATGTGGCAAATTCAACCTGAAAACGTTTTGATTTTCCTCTCGTTTTACGTCGAAAAGCTGCGACCAGGTTGTGCGATCAAGCTCCAATGCAAATTGATCTGCCATAGTAGTTCAGACAGTTGCCATGGCAAGATGATTTTGAATTCAATAGGCAGTACTTCGCATTCGCCTGGCTTGTGCATTGAAACGTGATTTGCGAAGTAATCGTTCTTCGACTTTGATCTCTTGAACTTCATTTTAACTCGAAAAGCTCAACACGAACACGTAATTCCTTTTTAGAGTAATCGATTACAGAGCATGATAATCGATTAATCGGAACTCCGGATAGTAATCCAGATTGCAGAGTATGGCACTGCCGCCCCCGAGATGTCTATTTTGATGGCAATATAGCGCCCCTGGTGTACGTCAAAAATGTTTGACAACAGAAGACAAAATAGGACATCTTCCATGTGAGATTTATTTTGCAGTTTATATTTATTTTTATTTACTTATTGGATTTTCGCCACTGAGGAGTGCCCCTGAGTGATATTTTGTTGCAATTGCGCCCCTGCCCTTGAACATTTCAGGCTCTGCAGCCCGGAGATCTCGGCGAGAAGTGCCATACTCTGCAAACTGGATAGTAATCGATTAATAATCAATTAATCAACATATGATTAGGAAATCTACCAGGCATTGCAATAAATACACTCAAATACACCCCCGACTGCAAATCCGCGCAGTTTGAGCCGCACAAAACTCGAAATTCCAGGCGCAAAATGCAAAGAATGCAGTTCTGGTCACTCTTTTGCTGTCTGGCCCACGGCCTATAAATTACAAGCAACGCCTAGGCTTATCCAATCAAGCGATGGGACTGCAAAGATAGAAGAGAAGCGGAGACCAGCAGGCTCATTCTGCACCGTCTGAACAGTAGCAGCTGTCCTGTTCATGGCAAATACCGAAATACCCTGGCATATATAGTAGACATACTATGCAAAAAAAATCCCACTGTGCAGTGACAAGT
This sequence comes from Calvadosia cruxmelitensis, assembly GCA_900245855.1. Classification (NCBI taxonomy): domain Eukaryota; kingdom Metazoa; phylum Cnidaria; class Staurozoa; order Stauromedusae; family Kishinouyeidae; genus Calvadosia; species Calvadosia cruxmelitensis. The sequence goes on along the minus strand of OFHS01004373.1, from coordinate 4,713 downwards.
ATAAAGTGTCAAAACATACATTAAACAAAAGCTAAGGAATTTCAAAGACGCTAATTGAAAGTTGGGAATAACTGTGCAAGTAGCGCAGAGCCGAAATTTTAGAGGCGTGGATAGATTACGATACAGTTGTTTATGAGTTAACCACTCCAGAAAAACTAACGCATTTAAAATATACCTTTGCAAGGCATTCATTATAGTTCAATAGATACAAGCAAGTCACTTACTCTGGTGATATTTGGTAAATTTTTCCCGATTCGGCGAAAGCAGCTGAAACGATGCACTGCCGCCATGTTGCGCAGCGACGGACACAACCTCACTTTCGTGTGACATAATAAAATAAATAAAAATAAAAATTATAATAAATACATTCAGAGCAGACAACGTTCTGTTGTTCAAATAATTGGAAAAGAATTTATAACATGTTTCAAATAAACGTATCCATATTCAATTATGCTGTAGCTGCATTAAGTAATTCAACGATCGCCATGCAATTGTGCCGTTCTGCGCTAATTTAAATCATTTTAAACCATCACTTGACCCCGTTGGCCCTTTCATGGCCTCGATTACCATCCTACAGCAATAAACAGATCTCATTCAAAATGTCGAAGCGAAAAGACCAGCCGTGGTTGATGTTGAGTTAGTATCTTTTCGTTGGCTCGTCATGTCGTCTCTGAAAGAGATTGTAAATCCTGCCCCAGGAGAAGAGTACATTTTATCGCTTCTTCGGCCACATCTTTTGAATTTCCGCCCTTACATCTGCGCTCGACACACAACTACACAACTGCAGCAAAGACAAGGTAGCTGGCTATGGATATTGTAACTCTGTGCTAATTGATGTTGAAGAATCCATATTCAAATAACCAGTGTTCACCAAAGTACTGCATAATTTTACTTAAGTAAAAGTAAAAAGTAATCTCATCTTTTTACTTAAGTTTACTTAAGTAGCCAGAAAAGTAGTCTCGAAATATTTTACTTAAGTAAAGTAGAAAAGTAATGCCATTTAAAACTACTTTTCTGAGAAAAGTAAAGTAATTTCAAGTAACACAAACAACAACAAACTGCGAACAACAATTGTCACTGGCAGCCAATTGTGCTCACATTTAAAGAGTTGGGAAAGCACGTGATTCCTGCCAACATAGACAACTGATAACACATGATTTTTAGGTCTAAACCGCGAGTCAAAATGACACAGCTGGAACATCCGAGATCTGTTGTCTGAGAAACAAAAGGACATCGTCCTTCAGTTTCCGAAAAGAAAGTAATTTTCTTAGAGCACTCGAAAGTAACGAAGTAAAAAAGTACTTTTCTGGAAACATATTAAGAAAAGTAATTAGAAAATTATTCTCCAAAAATTTTACTTCGTTACCAGTAAATTACTTTTTTTTACTTAAGTAAAATAACGAAGTAAAACTACTTCGATACTGGCTAACACTGCAAATAACGTATCACAAGAACGCTGACGAAGCAATTTAGAGCCGCATGTCATTATCTAGCTGAGCATGCCAAACGATTTTTAAAGGCTTCTGGAGTATAGGTCTGTGCTTTCTCGTTTTGTCAAATGAATTGAAATAGGTGTCTATATTTGAACTTGTTTGAGCTAATTAAGGGTCAAGGGCTCAAGGCACCCTAAGATCAAGACTGAGAGGACGCGTGGGAGCAGACCCAACTGTGATTGGCTGATTGAAAGATGCCCACTTATAGATTGACTTGATTGCTTATTTTTTAATAGTTTTAATTGAACATATCTCTCTATGTCTATAGAAACACCCTCCAAAATTGTGAAATAAATATATTGAATTACAACAACTAACCAATCAACGCGCATTAACCCCATAAATCAACTTCATCTCAATTTGCAGTTGTCTCTCGGACTACATGCAATCTAGCCTCACTTTTGTAACGCAAGGCCTCATAGACACAAAATAACTAATTTTCCGGAACAGGTAGTCATGGTAACCCATCTGATGTTTTCTTCTTTTCTGAATTAGCCCTCCTTCTTGATGCCAATGAAAATGCTTTTGGCTCTTGCCTTTCTGACCCTCCGTCGACGGGACTGCATAGGTATCCAGACCCATTTGCAGTGGAATTGTGTGACAAGATTGCAGCCTTCAGGTAAAGATGTTATGCAATCAATCGATCATGAATCATTAAATCAGTTATTTCCGCATTCAACGTAAGATTTGAAGGCAAACATCATTTGCATGCAATAACTGTATTCAAATCCATATAAGATGAATGAAGTGTCGTAACCAATTTAGTAGAGCCTTCTGGTATAGCTTTTGTCCCCCCCCCCCGATGTGAAATTTTCGTCTTAATTGTATGTAAAACGAATCTACCTCTAAATAAGTGTTTTGCGTAGGGCATTGAGGTGTGATTCTCGCTGAGACTGCTGCTTGTAAATCGAGTTGAGTCAAACCTTTGTGGTCGCTGCTCGCGAGTCAATCGTCACGGTCTGTCCGGTTATATTGATCATTCCCACCTTTTGCAAAGCCAAGGCACGGCACGAAACACAGAACACTTTTTATTGTGTCGACAACAACTTCGGCGAATGTTCTTTGCTATGCGACAAAATCCGTCCCAGCTAATAAAACGACGTAATCGACATCGAATAGAGAAGTCAAAGCAAACACAATACGTCCTTCTTGGAGTTCGATCATCGCACTACAAATGAATAATTCCAAGAATAACCTTATATACTTCTCATTGTTCTTGTTCTAAGCGTAGGAAATTAGGAAGGCAATCCATCTACATTGAAGCAGGCATTACAGCGCATGCTTGCGTTGTTCATAAATACAATCTTTGCAACCGAATTCCAAGGCACGATGCTTCGGCCAACGGATTCTAACGGGTTAAAAAATTCAATTCCAATGTTGCACCGTGTGACCGTTTGTACGAAATCAAACTGAAAGGGACACTTGTACTTGATATTGGTTGATTCATGAGATCCCATCCCCTCGCTAGAATGTCCTAGAACTTCATTGTTGTAAGCTGAGCGAATTGTCATCATAAACCTGAAAACCTAGCCTATTTCAAAGCTTCCATCCGGTCCAGTCGTTATCCTACATCATGTTTATAATAACCGTATATTATTATTGTGGTCTTAAAAATCAAGCAACGATAAATTTATAATGCTGTTTGTGGGTGTACTTTTGCCGTGTAATTGTTGAATGCAGCTGCAAGGTGCCATTGAAGCAGTTTGTAAAGTTTCTTATCTTATGCTCTTAACAGGGACGTCACAGCAGACACCATCTTTGCTGCTATGGGAAGTGATTCAGTGCTTGATTACATCATCCAGGCATTTTGTAAACCAGGAATAGAAAAGATATTGATCAGCCCTCCAACATATGGGATGTACAAGGTATTTAAATAAGTAATACTTATAGCAATTTGTGAATACTATCAGCTGCTGGACCTTTAAAGCTTCTTGACTGAAGTGGCGATTGCTTTCACGATTTTGCTCCTTACAACAAATAGCACCCATTCAGGACAGACGAGTGTTGGGGGTTAACCCATAGACAATGTGGGCTACCTGTTTGCAACAGAGCATTGTCTGCCTAATTTGGCATCTTATAATTTCATAGAAATGTTTAATTTTCCTCTTTTCGCAAAACTAAATTCTGCAAACTACTTAAGTACCAACCAACAAGCACACAGGTCACTATTGATGGCAAAATTAAGAAGCAGATTATGTCATATCAATGAACCTAAGCAGGTAGGCTAGCTGAAAAGTAGTCTCTGGGACTATTGCTCCAACTGGGGGGGGG
>OFHS01004372.1:0-14203 GCA_900245855.1 Calvadosia cruxmelitensis | reverse complement strand
TCATCATCATCATCATCATCATCATCATCATCATCATCATCATTTATTCTGAAAAATCTGATAAGCTTACAAAGATTTTTTTCCACGGAGCAGTTAAATCATACATCATACAACAAAATTCACGAGTACTGGTATTAACTTTAAACAATATATAGAGGGGAAACATATGAATAATTATAATTATATAAAAATATTATTGTTTTATTTAAGAGACTTTAAAGTTTAAGATAATACTGTACTTTGATATTGAACACTGCAGCTTGTGTTACCCCGCAGAGGATGAAAATCAATATCATCAAATATGTAGGATAAATAAATTAAATGGATCTAATTAATGGAATACTATTCACCTGTTGTTTAAGGAAAGCAAAGATAAATATTATCAAACACAATACATATGATAAAGGCTAACACTACAGATAGAACACGAAACATGACGTCATCGCGGAAATATTGAGGGTGGGCTCAAATTGTTTCCAAAAATAGGATTGAAGATTATGGAAGAAACAGCAGATGCATGCACGAATTCGGTCACAGAGTATTCTGGTTCATCTTGATTAAGTGGGACTATGTGTATTAGGCAACATTATTGGAATTTAGGATCCTAGTTCTGAGACAGTTGTCCATGCATGCGATTCCTCTTTGTCGCTCAAAATCCTTCATCGAATTCGTCATTTCTGATCTAAAGTAGATAAATCGATTCGCCTTCGGTAGCTCTTCGGTAGCTCACGTCGAATACCGAGGATTCTAGTATATTTAGAAACTGACAATGCTCTACGCCCGTCCATGTCTATAATTACATAGAATTCCGATCAATATTTTCCATTCTTTCAACAGAGTTCTTCAGATAACTAGAAAATTACAATGCCACCCGTATATATGTTGGGAACACTTCTAAGTCGGCACCAAATTTTATCCAAACATTTCTATCGTAATTCATCGTTGTTTACAAATGTTATCCAATTTCTCGTAAGCCAGGAAGACCGTTCATCGCCAATAACATGAGATATTTATATAACTGGTTTCAGATGAGATATTTATTTAGTCTGCATGAAGAACGCATCGAAGCAAGTGCTCGGAAGTCATGGTATAATATAACTACCTCGTGTTCAGGTTTTAGTTATGTAAAATAAGAACAAAGCTAGTGAGTTATACAGTAGAGCTTTCTTGCGTAGTTTACGAACAATTAACCATGTTTGGATTTGGGAAATAGAATTATGTATAATCTGTCGACAAATGCATTAGTCGCAAGGAGCGTAGCAGACATTTCGTTTCTTAAGACTGCTTCATGGCAACGAATGCGCTGAGCTTGAGTTTAAACGCAGCGTTAAATAACTATGCATAATTATTCTAATTGTTGGAATGGTCTTACAGATGATCAAGTGACTGATTAAGATCTAAATTATAAATTTGATTGGATGTCAGTTTGTTCAGAGGTTCTTCTTGTTATACAATTATAAGTTTTGCAGTACTGTAATGCGAAGATTTCAATATAATAATCGAAAGTAAATAAGTTTCTTAATAAATAAGTTTAGTAGTAAGTATTGTAAATATTTCTAGAGTAATTTTATAGTTTTAAATGTTTTGGAAATTAATTATATTGTATTGGACATTTTTACCAGAATAATCGTTTGTAAATTCAAATCCGTTTATATCAAAATAAAGATAATCAAAAGACTCTTCTCGAGCATACAGTATGCGATGAGCCATCCACTAGCTTGTCGAAATCTGTTTGATGCCGGCAACCATTCATTAAATATTATCGTTTCTACTTGCAGGAAATAATATTCATCTTCTGTTTGATGTTTCTCGCTGCTTCTTGGGGCAGCAACAGGGTCGACTACAGCTTTCTAGGTGAAAATTTATGTTCTTCTACAAATGATTTGGTCTTGTCGTGCGGGTTTATAGTTTTAATGATTTTAGTGTTTATACATCATCAACGGTTTGCTGATAATAGTGTAATTAAAATGAACACGTAAGACAGCGCAGTGTCGTAAATCTTCTATAGGCTACATTGCTATCCCAATTACACTCAATAAGCTCATGGTAAAGTTCTTGACACCAAGCAATGCTTGTGGTATGTAGAATACCACCCGGGGTGCCGATGAGCAAATGTTTGTAGATACAGCCTCTTATTCACGACATCAACCTTGTTTTGGTCATTAGCCCGTTGTTCAACACAGTATTAGCCATATACTATCTAGAAAGTCTATGGTATTAGCTCGCTCTACATCATGTGAATGTATTAATTCAACTAAGAGAGATTTGTGAAACTTGATCAGCTCTCTTTTTGTACCTCATAATCATCAGAATCTACTTTTTCATAATGCTAAAAGGACCGAACTCATACGAGAGCTATGAAACGAAGAGCAATCATATTGTCTTAATAAGTAAACAAATTGAACAATGTACTGTTTTCTAAAGTAATAATAAAATAGATATCATATTGTGGTGAACTAGCCTCTAGCCTCGCTTTATACTCAACCTCTTTAAAGCCTGGTTTACATTATACCGGATAGAAACCGTACCGGATTGCATTGCGCAATCGGAGTGAAAAGCATACCGGCTTCGTTTCTGTTTACACTGTCGAGATATGCTCGACTGATCATGAAATTCGAAACCTGAGAAATAATCACGCCATTCGAATCCATTGTATTGTTGTACACATAAGGCGAACTACAAAGTATCAGCTGGGAAAGGGTAAAGTAGAAATGTTCGAAAGTTGTGACAATCTTTATGAAAAGATACCTCAAATATTGTCCAGCTTCCTACCCTAAAGTTACCAGTCGATGGCGATATCGGAGCCGAAGAAAATAGCTAGAAATGGTGGCAATTCTCTGCAACAGAGGCTATCAGTAGGTTAGATACGAGGCGGTGGTGGTCAACCCACTCCGCTAGGACTGTTTACACTGCGTTCACCCCGCATCGGAGCGGAGTCATTTTCATACCACCTCCAGAGTGGAGTCATTTTCACTCCGCAAAACCGTGCCGGATAGCGGGCATAGTGTAAACAGAAGGCCTATCCGGCACGAAAAGCACTCCGCTCCGATAGCTATACGGCATAGTGTAAACCAGGCCTAAGTCATCATCATCATCATCATCATCATATATTTTATTTATTCTCTCATACTACTGGAGAAGGGGAACTCCAATCCCCAGTTACCTGTACAGATACGTTTTACAATATGGCGAGTTAAAACAGTAAATTAAGAAAACAATTATAAAATTAAACCTTGATTAATACATAAAAACAGTACGGTGTATATATAAAAGCAGGCCGATGTTGGTAAAAAAATAGGTACAGCGTTTCCCACAGGGCGTGAGCAGCGAAGTCATAGATGCTCTAGCTTGGAGCAAAGATCGAAATGCTTTAAGGCTACTTTGAGTGCAGCCTTGCTACTGAAGTCCAAGGAAGACATCGACTCGACTCTCGCTCTCGGCTTGTACTCGTACAGTAGCGGTCAACATATTTACAATAATTATTAACAATGATTTATTCCTAAAGCGTCGCCTTACTATTATTAGCATCAATTTCATGTAATACAAATCAGTTCCCAGTCCTCTCTCTATTGTATCTACTTCTGCTTGTCAATCATAGCCACTATGTAAAGTCAGTCGCTGCAGCTAATCTTATTATTATTCATTATTATTACAGTATTCCAAGTATACAGCAAGTTGCATAACGTTTCATCATTGTTTCGTCTCTGCTTCTTGTCTGCCCTTGTCGTAACGATACCAAGTTATACACCCAATCGTTACACATGTATTGAGACTGTTATTTGTTATGCTTTCTACAGATGACCTCATTGTCACCATTGCAATCAAAAGATCTGCTGACGACTTTGAAATTAGACAAACATGTGACAACAGCAATGTACGGCTTCATTTCCCGGCATCATCAAGTGGAGGTTTTAGCGTTGGTCTTAGATTTCGAGATATCCCAAACCAACAGAATTACACCGTAAAGAATTCATGGCTAGAACTCAACTCCGTGGAAAACAACAGCGACGAAGTTATTGCTTCGATCACTTATTTCACGGCCAATACTAGTGAATGCGCTTATGCCTTTTCTAAAGGAGACTTGAGCAGCACTAGAGTACCTTGGTCAGTTGAACCATTTATCAATGGCAGCATTTACAGAAGTCCTGATATTACGGAACTGGTGATTGAAAATTTCAACTCGATTCATTGGAAAGATTATAGAGGCATCGTGTTATTGATTTGGAAGACGGTTTATGTAATAGAACCTGGAAACAGGAACGTTGCCTCGTATGATCGTCATGTACTTGAACCAGAAAGATGGCAACCGCCAAAATTAATCCTCAATATGACATGTGAGTTGAAATTATTCTAGCTGTTGAATGATTTGCATCAGCTGTGAAGAGTAGACGGCAATTGTGTACATGTAGAGCGTCTAGATAGGAACCCAAATTGAGCCTTTGTTAATAGATCGTGATCGTTAAGGAAGGTAGTCATGTCTTTGCGCATAATAGACTCCATCACTTTGCATACAATTGATGTCAGAAATATTGGACGGTAGTTTGAGATGTGTGATGCTTGGCCTTTCTTGAAAGCTGGAGTTACAATGGCAGTCTTCCAAATTGATGGTAATTTACTGGTCTTCATGGATAATTCAAATAACAAGGAGAGGAGGTATGCAATTTCCAAAGCGAAAGACTTCAAGAACAGCGCGGGATATCCATCTGGTCTTTGAATACAAGTTTTGGATAGCATCTGCAACCTTTGCACAAGAAAATTCAATGAAGAATAAAAAGTCATCAGGATCAGTTTTGTTAGGAAAATTGGGTGAAATGCCAGTATCTTGGGTTAACACACTGCTGAAAAATTGGACCTTCACATCAGAGGAGATGATGATGCCAATATCAGGGATATTTGAAACAGGGGACAATGGTATTAAATATGAACTTCTCCAATGTATTTATTCCTTTCTATCAGGCCCCTCACAAAAAGTCTCGGTTGATGACGCAATGTCCAAATCGCTCTGTGTAAACTAGTTAATCATGTGACTTTATGTATAAATTGATTGTTCATGTTAGTAATTTAGGCTTTTCATACGGAGACTAGATTGATGAAGATGACATGAAGCCTCAACATTTGTCTTTGATGAGCTATTGCGTGTGAGCATTGGGTTCATGGGATTTCCAAAGGGGAAATGTAGCAGGTTCAGATATATTTGTTCTAGAATAGAAGTAATCTGGTGTACAGCAAAGGCATTCTACAGTCCTCTTCCTTATTGCTGTTTGGGTTAACCACAAGACCTTCAAAATTCTATAACTTGTGTAATATGTCTGGAATGACATCATCACACAGTATTGATAATTAGTTTTTCAATCATAATGATGGTATTTTGATCAATTACAGCCAACTTCGAATGGAGTGAATGGACAACTTGGTCTGTATGCCAATTTACTACACAAAACAACCCATTAAAAAAACAATTCAGAGAACGACAAATTCAATCAAAAGCCGCACCCTTCACATTTAATGAAATGTACCCAGCGCAAATGGAAAGCCAAATATGTGCAGATGAATCACAAGGTAATTATTCAATATTCATCAACTGTTCCCGATTGTTGGTTATTTCGTATATACGGCATACGAGGCTCAGCGGCACGAAAGTGAGGCTGGATCGCACGATTGCGAGACAACTCGGAATTGCGTTCGATATGATATCTGTACGCTGAAACGGTGACTACATCAACTATAAAGCTTTATCCTTTGGCCGAGTGTATTATCATGACGAGAAACCGATCAATTCAGGAAATGTTCTATTAACCGTTCTGGTTGTAACTCCCGTACCTTCCTTGCATCACACTAGTATTATTGTAGAAATACATTGATTTTCCTTTCGCATTTTGGATATTGTCTAGTGTCGTTTTTGTATTACAGCAATCACTACCAGTCATGATCTGGCAGGGACCATATCGACAACTAACTCGACGGTTCTGTCGGTCAACTCTTCGACAAAGATGTCGACCTCTACTTCGATGGTTCTATCGACCACCCGTAATTCGACAATGCTATCGACCTCTATTTCGATGGTTCTGTCGACCATCTCTTCGACAACGCTATCGACCTCTACGCTGCCGGTCACCACTTCAAAAATGCCGTCGGGAACCACTTCGACGGTGCTAGCGACCACCCCTTCGATCGTTACGGTGTCTTCTGAAATTATTTCCAGTTCGTCTCCTTCCAATCGAATTAGTAAGTCATTCCCTGACATGAACGCTGCTTCATCAATGAGGTCAGTTGATGCAGGGGAAAATACTTGCAACAACGCATGCGAAGGTAAGCTGTGAGTGGTCGTCATATTATGCATTATAGGATCATTTGCATTGTTTATCCTGAGACTGAGTGCAGAATTCTTGTTTTCGGCTTCTAAAATATACTCAACTAAACTATGTGTAAAGTCTCGCATGTTCATTTGATATTGACTTGGGTAAGCAGAAGTTTTGATAATGCCCCAAACAGCTAGCTAGGTTTATATGCTTATAATTTATATTGAAAATTGTGAATATCCACAATTCACGACAATAATTTGCTTTTCAGTCAGCAAAGTTCCAAAGCAATGCTCAACGAGGCTGGAACTTCGCGGTTTTACCATTATCAACCACGTGACCAACAAGACGGGCGTTGATTCGATGATTGAATGCTGTCGTTTGTGTTCGTCCTTCGGAGACAGATGCAAGTCGCTCACATTGAAACAAGGAAATGTTCAAAACACACAGAAGCTTTGTATTATCAACTCAATCACCAGAGCAGAAGCTTATAAGACAATGCAACACAAACAAGACGACGCATCCACGCACTATGATGTTTATCCTTGATATTATATAAACACAGAATAGAACAACATATTGCAGATAGAACTATAAATACTGCTGCTATGCAATACATGACCCTCTAAGGGTCTCGCGTTTAACGCTTTGAAAAGCATAGTTATAAATATGTCACTAACGCATTGTGCGTGATCTGCTGTCTCAGATCATACTCGAATTAGATTCGAAAACTAGAATGTAGAACTATGCTTGAATTGACGAGTATAGTACACGTGACGTCAGGCAAAAACATGCCTACACCTGAGATTAAAAAAACTTGCTCCAGGTTGTTCTTTCAGAGAGAAGACTATGACTGAAACTCGATATGACTTAAATTCTCTTTTCTTTTTGGATAAGACTCAGTCTACACTGTTGATGGTACTATTGAAGTCAACCAAACTATGTTGAAAGGATTGTAAGATCTTGCTTGTAAAAACTGTATTTCATCGAAATTCTAACCATGCCAGCCGTGAATTTTACAAACTCCATTATATTTTACCCTTGCCTTAGCACTCATGCGGTTGCGTGTAACGGGGTTTTACCATAACGAGCCCTTATCTGAAGAGTAACTACAGCTTTTCAGGAAATGATCTTCCCTGCCATGACTTGCTAAAATAGTAAATAAATCTGGTCTTTGATCAAAATTCAAATTCATCTGTCCTTTACTAAATGACAGTGTAGTTGGGCTAAAATTATTGTTGCATTCTCAACTAATTAATAAAATACCAAAAGAAGTAAACCTTAATTGACAACTTTCAATTGATACACCTTGAAACGAGCCCACACTAATCACGTGCTCCAATCATTATGCTCCAATCATTTCTAAAGCAGTGCCTGCATACCACAGCATCTGATTCCCGAAGAAACAGTTGAAGTCTGTCTGCACGCAGGCAAACGTTCAATAGAAACACGACACACTCCAGGTAAGAATCCATCCGACAGAAAAAGTTCCATGTACGCTCTGAGGAGACCTTAGCAAAGATCGACTTACTCGGAAAAGAAATGATGCTATTTCAATGCAGGATCAAGTATAAAATATCAATTTTCATTTATTTATTGTATATCATTTTCCAGGATGATTAATTTAAATAAAATTCCAACACAAATTTTTTTTAAAAAAAGTATATAATCACGAGAAAAAGAAACAATTGATCACGATTGGAGGAGATGAAGAAGTGCAAGAGGAAGATCAGTTACCAACAACAATCCAAAAGGAGGATGAGATGATGAAATGATCCGGAGGCATCAAAACTCTGTACAGAAAGCATCACCAACTATAGAGTCATTTACAGAGGGCAGCTTGAACGATCTAGTTGGATGTACATTGCAATAGAAGGAAAGGCAAGACATTAAAAGCAGCCATAAGCAACCAAAGAATGCCTATCCATGGTTGGAGTCCATCATGGGAGCACCAGGCAAAATAGCTTGCAAGCAGCGGCCCTACTCTGCTGGGATTCCCATAGAGGATCCGTCCCTGCGTACATATCGGATATGTTTACGAATGTACGCAGCAGATCAAGGGCCAGCAGCAGAGGGGAGTTCTACGTCCCAAGATTCAACAATGTGAAAGGCAGAGACAGCGTCGGACGTATAGCCCCTAAAGTATATAACTTGACCCTCCAAGTGTATCCCGACATTTGTGCCAGCAGCAGCAAGAGAGCATTTAAAAAGAGAGTCAATAGCGTCAAACTGAATGCAGTAATTGATTGAGGCGACGGTAGACCAATACTATTTTTTACTGCGGCCTTTATAATGTCTCTCCGTCTCCTTTTTATACCATTTTTAGCGCATGCCTTTTTAAATTGATCTTACGTAGTTGTTTAAGCTATTTTTTAATCATTTTTATTGTAAATCCTAGAACTCGTCATTCTGTAAAACGTACCATTTATCGGCAAATGGTTACATGCATGTATTTCAGTTGAATACGAGAAATAAATAAATTGATTGATGATGATGAAGCAAGCGCCAGCAAAGATGAAGCCGACTTGAAGTCTTCAGATGGAGAAGCCAACATAGCTTCTCGGCAACTTGCTACAATTTCTCGGGAATGGTCCGAGCTGGACCAAAATGACTTGCTTCGCTTAACATGCTGCCGTGAACCTAAACAACAGCACTAAACCGAAAACAGGTAATTCCGAAAAGGAGAAAAGCAGCACCTTGTAAGCGCTCATTGAGATGGCGGCATTCTTTTGCAATTATGAACGAATTCAGTTTTGGGCAGACCACCTAGTGTTTGATTGGTAAGAGACCGTTGTGATTTCATCTCAAGAAGTTCACTCCATCAGGAGCAATTCAAGAATTCATCATCTTCATCATTATTGATATAGGTTTCAACAGTCCTTTCATGAAAGTTGACATTTCCATTCCTTTTCAAAGCAATATAATTGAAAATGTTATTATGTCAAAATGTTAATGAACATTAGATGACACTTCTTTTATATATTTTCGCCCAGCCAAAAACATCAGATGTATATCTTAGGCACATATCAAAGGGCATAGATGTCGTGACGCAGATGGTGCTGTAAGCAATGCCCACCTCTCTGTGAGACTGTGACTCATCAGCATCTTTATTATGATTCACAAGCGTTGGATGGACGATATTTAAAAGAAAAATAAACGAGTTTATTCGACCAGTCAAGTTGCCCGTCAGTTCTTGGAGAAAGAAGTTTGCACGCTCTAACGAGGAGGGAAAATGTTATTCTAGAAATAGCTGCGGGCTTGTTCCGTGTTATTTTGATGACAAAGCTAAACAACAGCAGAAATGAGTCGATGTATATTCCTGCATAGTGTGTCATTGAAATCATGCTGTAACAGTATAACATTAAATGAACATTAGAGCATTAGGATGTTGACGTGAATCCAGCATTGTAGAAAACAGAAACAACACTGCCAAGGGGCTTGATCACAATGTCCCACGGTGAGGTTGGATAACACACTGAGAAGAAAAGACAAAAAACAACAACATTATGCTGTCTGTTGAACAATGCATGGAAACTGTTTGACTAAAGTACAAGCAGGGGTGGCGTTCACCCTGTGGGGTTAGGGTGATTGACATCATCAATGGCATCCCGTGGGGGAGTACGGGAACATACCTGCCCTGAAACAACAACCCCTCTATTTGCAGTCCCATTCAATGATTGTACAATTGGCATCACGTGGAATTAATTTGATGTAAGTCAATCGAATGCAGTCATGGTAACGCCTGGACTTGCTCAGCCAAGAATAAGTGGTGCGTCAACAACCTTCTTTTTCAAATGTGTTCTTTATCAGCACTAAGCGCTTTTGAAACATTTAAAAAGTTGCAAACCGTCTGTTTGCAATTGAAAAGGGAAGATGCACAGCAGAGCTCATTTTGCAGAAGCACAGCTGAAACTAGGAAATAGAACACACTTAGCGTTGGCAAAGCGTGTGCAGAAATTATCAGGGTTGCTTTTGATTAGCTTGGAAAAAGACTCTGCTTGGCAGCTATTGGTGAAGGTTTTGAAACTTACACATGGTTTGAAGCTAAGGAAACTGTGAAAACAATTCTCAAAATTAAGCAACTCAGCATTATACGTACATATTTCTCCTTGATTAAGCTCCACTTCAATGATGGTGCAGTTTGCGGCACAGTGAGGATCTGGAACGAGGCTAACCAAGGACTTGCCATTAGCCTGGACCAGAAGTCCTTGACCAGTGCCTGGCATTGGCTAAGTGAGAGGAGTAGGAAATAGACAAAACACTTATAGAAAATCAGATATCAATGACATGGCTGTAGCACGAACAGAAGTGAAAACAAATGCATTAATAAAATAGCAGCATTAATTTCACATACAGCAACAGTGGTTCCGGTGAGCTTACTGCACGCTGATGGTGAAACTTTGTTTACATTGTATGATGTATGTAATCTGTGCTGTCAGAATTCAAATTTGGCGGTTTCAGAAATTTATTGATGATTTAACAATAGGCAAGAATTGGATAGATTTCTACTAGACCGATTTTGTTTCCGAATTTGTCGACTTTTTAATTGATTATTTCAAATTTTAAAGCGAAAGAAGCGGAGGATATCACAGATTTTAGCAGTTAAATATTCTGACAGGTCTATAATACATGACTCCATTGAGATATGAATTCTGGCATCAATCCGTCAAATGTTAAGCTTTGTCCTGCTATTGACGTGTATACCCGTTTTCAAAACAAGTCAAAAGTAGCAACATATACCCAATCAGATAGTTAGTGCCTAGAGAGCAACCAATAGCAATCGATAAAGCGACTTCAAGTCTTCATTTAACTAGTTTTATGTTCAGGACAAGAGTTAATACCTACCATTGTAAGGTTTTTTTCTGTATTAGGGCTCATGACCAATAACGTCTTTTCTATCACAATTTCTGCCATAATAGGAAGAAAGTCAGGACGGATGTAGAGTTTACGTAGTGTTCTTGTGCCAATGAGATGTGATGCATGCCTGAGAGACACAAGCAAGAACAATTACGTGTAAGAGCTTTAGGATTCCAAAACGAACCCTGAGAAACAAAATTTCTGCTTCTTCTTCGAAACAATAGTTCCTAAAATTTCAAAAAATTTCTACTTTTCTTTGCGGCAGAGGTCACAAATTCCTATGCTTGAATTTTCGGTGTATTACCTCTGTCTTTTTTGAATACGTTCATAAGCTGATATTGATATTTTCTAAAAACCTACAACAGGGTTCATTTATCAATTGCTTGGGCTGATTAATTGATGGTTAAACATCCGCCATTGACCCAGCTCTGCTAAAAACAACAAATAATTGGTCAAGTCTATAAAGATTGACCCTTAACCGTATCTGTCAATCTTAAATATCTTTGTATTATGGATATGTAGTGCTGCCTTAATTTTCATGCACATATGACTGATATCATGATGAAATAAACAAACAAAATTAATGCTGCTTTTTAAAATGGCATAGCAAAATTATCAAGATCCAGTCATGCAGTATCATAGAAACATCAGGGTGTTCTAACTCATCCACAATACTAAATGTGCTCTGTTATCTGTCTGTCGCTCTGTTTATAGATATGATAGTACCCTGAAGCTGCCCTGAAACGTGTCCTCTGTGCTTCTCTGCAAATATAGCTGATTTATAGTCTGCCATAATTTGTGCTTTTTCTGTTACCCGCTTGCTATCCCCTCAATTCAGTATGTACCAGCTAAGGACTTGCTATGTTAGTAATGCTATACAGTGAAACCTGTCTATAATGGTCACCTTTGCGACCTTAGTAATGCTATACAGTGAAACCTGTCTATAATGGTCACCTTTGCGACCTGAGGAAAATGACCTTTATAGACAGGTGGCTGTTCAACAGAGGTGACCACTAATACAAGTTTGACTGTAGTACTTACCAGCCAAAGCTGTAATCAGACTTCAATAGCTCCTCGTTAGTTTGAGCAAAGAATTGTTCAAGATTTTTGAGTGGTGATGATCCAAATTTTGCGAAAAATGACGCATCCAGTTCCCGTTGATTTTCATAGAAGAACTGTTTCAGATAGTCAAAATTGTAGCTCACATTGCTATAGCCAGGTTGTCCCGTGATAACAATTGGTTCGTATTCTTGTATAGCAGCGCTAATTTCTTCATCATTAAAAGCCAAATGGTCGATGTCAGTGAAGTTTGAACATGTTTCACATAGCGGAGGTTCTATAAAACAAGCAAAGTATACCAATACACATTGGAATAAGATAAATCCAAAATGACAGTTACGGTACATTGTCAATTTCTCACACAAAAATTGCAAATCATCCTCACTTGACCTTCAATAGATTATATAGGGTTAACGAGTCAAACATCTCCTACCTTTCACATAAAATGGATTTATAAACATGCACTCAGCAGGGGTTATCTTGTTCATGTCGATGAAGCGATGCAATGGCAAAGTAGCCAAGCGAATGAGCCTCAGGTAATGGTAGATCAGGTTATACTTTCGCATAACAACATGACTTTTCTTTTGCAAACTAGGACTGAGATTGCAAGCTGCTCCAACGATCAGGTAGAGTACGATAACGGTGGCAAGAATGTAAAATATGACCTTGCCAGTGACCAACAGCAAATTCAAGAGGAAGCCGTCACTGCTATTATCGTCCCTTCCCTTGTTTGCCTTCCACTTAAAACCTGGAATTACAAGATAGACAATAACAAAATAACCATTTTATAACATATGCAACACAAATCTTCCTCGAAATGCATGTCAGTTGCAATAGTACGTAGTAGATACTGTTGCTGATAGCGATGGTCACCCAATAAGCAAATGGCTTCTCGCCTTTTTGGTCCTTAACACCTATGCTGCCGTCCCCGTATATATACGGGCTAGCAAAAACTTCCTGTCAGGCCGTCCCCGTATATATACGGGCTGGCACGTGCCTCCACATATCGTTCTCCCTGTGGATTGCTGTTAGCTATGATGTGCTGTTCTTTTGTTGAAAAGAACCAATGGGAATTCAGCTATTTTTGACTACAAGATCACCTGATAAGCACGAGGTTTGCCAAAGCTAGGAATTTTTTAAAATTGTCTTCGAAGCAAAGGATTTTCTTACACTCGCAGCAACGCGCGTGTAGTTGTTGACAGTCTTTACAACAAATTGGGGTTCCAGAGAATAATCTCCTTTGCTGTAGACCAAGCCTAAGCTGTTCCACATGATTTGATTATGGTTTTCTTCGGAAAACAAACATATTTGGCGATGGCAAAGCCGTTTTCTACAGCTGGACGTGAAATCGGTTTGTGTTGACACGGAAACTTTGCTGGCATGTCGCTCTTGCAGCAATTGCTCGAGATAAACAAGCCGTTGGGAAATACAGTTTATAGCTGCTGTCAAAGGAGATCTGCTTGGAGAGATAGCAGCCAATTTTTGCCCTGTTCTGGAAACTTACTTTCACGGAATTCCGCTTTGGAAGACGATTTGCTCACTTGGAATTGCTCGATCCAAGAAAGTTCGAGAAGAGCGGCTTTCCAACAAAATAGCAGAGGAAACTTATCGAGTTTGCCTATTCAATTTATCGCCAATACACATATGTTACCGATACTGTCTTTGAACTGCTCATAATCTCTTTGACTGCAAGAAATGATGCCGAATCATTGTGTTGTTTACATTTACAAGCAGCAAGAAGCAGCGACCAGCGCTCCTGTCGCCTCTGCTCTAGCATGGGACATTGCTTCCTACAAAGTATAAATAATATTTGGTGTCCGTTGCTACACAATCCACAATGGAATAATGAAATAGTAGACCTATGCAGTAATGTTATTTGCCTATTTTTTACGCTTGCTTGCTGTTTTGCTGTTTGATTGTCGAAGTGCTGATTGATTTGTTGGAAAAAATTGGAACGCAACGCTTTCAAAGTACTCTCTACCTTGTTT
>OFHS01004371.1:2915-14207 GCA_900245855.1 Calvadosia cruxmelitensis | reverse complement strand
ATGCCGCATGTATAGAGACTACGTCTGCTAAATTTCGTTGCTATAGCTAGCCGAGAACTATTTTAAAAGGATTTTTATATCAAGCCAACTAGTATATTTTGTTGCGCTGGCGTCAAGATTACCTCTCTCGCCGTCTTCCACGACAGAGCGGCGCTTTCGTTTGTATTTGACCGCATTGTGGTTCACAGCTCATTAAGCACGTCGTCGTCATTCCTTGTTTGCTTGCTTGCGGGATTTGGAAATAGAAGACATCACGATAAAGTCACGACAAGAGATGTTTTGATTACTCTGGAGTAGTCCTGAGGTCCTGAGATTCGGAGAAATGAAATGGCGCTGCTGTGAAAGCAATCAATTGTCTTGTCTCTATGGCAACGAGACGGCCTTGCACAATGCGAACAATAGAAGTTAAGTGTCTCAAAAGCAAACGTGCGCCTAGCGCTCAGCTCATCGTGATGTACAAATGAACACAGAGTTGCAAAGAGCAGGGGAGCAAATGCCAAATAATAACACACGAAGCAGGCTTCAACAGAAAAGTCCGACAGAGTAATTAATTGCTATGTATTCAATTCTCAATGCTCAAAACTATCATTTCGCGATAGCACTGGAGGAACTCTACAAGCACCAAGAGTGGCAGAACCTTTACAACAAGCAAGCGAAGCGAGCTGCGGGCGAATGTTTACGTCAAATCACAGCTTTAATATTACTTCATTTATTCGAATAGAGAACGATCAAAACTTGGATCAAAACATCTCTTGTCGTGACTTATCGTGATGTCTCCTATTTCCAAATCCCACAAGCAAGCAAGCAAGGAAACACGACGAGGTGCTAAATGAGCTGCGAACCACAATGCGGTCAAATACAAACAAAAGCACTGCTCCGTTGTGGAAGACGGCGAGAGAGGTAATCTTGACGCCAGCGCAACAAAATATACTAGTTGGCTTGATATAAAAATCCTTTTAAAATAGTTCTCGGCTAGCTATAGCAACGAAATTGAGCAGACGTAGTCTCTATACATGCGGCATGAGTGTCATGAAATCGCTAAGTTATTTCTATCCGCTGGAATGAGTAACAATAATTTTCGAACTTTAAGGCATCATAAAGGTACTAAATATTGCTCAAATTGAAAAAATCTTTTGGCAGAAGGTATGTTCTGGACCATATCTATCGGTTTACGAAATAAAAAATTATCCGTCATAGGCACTTTAAGCAAGCTGTCGTTAATGCTTTTAATCTTGGTGTAGAACATTTGTACAGCCATCACGGCATAAGCCATAAAGCTCGCAAAAACTAAAAGCAATGAACTATGAATAACTAATTGACAATGAACTATAAATACTAATTAAAACTACAAATAAAATCAGTAGTCTAACTGAGAGCGTATGAATCAATATGTTCTTCAATTCTTGAGAGTGGCCCGGACTGGCATAAGCATTCGCTCGTCGCTGTGATGCAGACTGCCTTCTCAAGTTCAATTTTGCTCTATAACTTGCTGCACGACCATCATGAACTCTCAAAAGTCACACATGCAAATGATTATACACCTTCAGAAACACAATAATAAAATTTCTCATCAACAGAAGTTTAGACTTCATAAGACTGCTGTCAAATGCACGGTTGTGTGGTATACAAACGGACTAATATGTTAATCTCCTTTTGCAGACTTTGACCTGCCGTGTTTCAATTTCTTAATGATAGTTTTATGAGGAACAGATTTCCAAATATTCTTTTGGCCTGGGATGATTGATTTTGCAGTGTGTTTATCGGTCGCAGCTTTGCTGCTGGACTTTGAGAGCCATTTATCTCGTAATGTGGCAGAAACAGAAAACGACAATTCAAGGTACAGAAATGCCACTTAAATTCTTTTCAGGCCAGTGGTGTCAGAGTATGGAATGCTTTACCCTGTCAGCTCAAGCAATCTGTAAATCTGACCAAATTTAAAACTGATTGTAAAAACTATATTGTAAATGCTATGCAATAATTAAAGTCCATCCTGTATATATATTTTTTCTTCTTGTACAATTTTTATACCTTCAATTTCTGTATTACATTATTATAAATTCTGCTCCATCTAAAAAAGTTATACTGTAACTTATGGATTTCAGAAGTTAATACAGTCACACACACAGGAGCTCTAGACATGCATCGAATTGAATTTCCTTTTGCAGGCAATGTTTCTACCCAGTTGCACAACTTTTAGAAGAGCCCCGATGGAATTTTGAAAGTAGACTTCTTGCAATTGCTAGGTAAATTTACATTAAACACGCAATTTCTTCACATAAACTGCTAATTTCTACAGCTTGAGTCGCACAAAGGTTGACATTCCCCTTGGCAAAATGCAAGGAATGCAATCAGGTATACCTACTCCAGCATATGCAACTGAACAGCTAGACAGTGCAACAATTATAGCACTCCAGGGCAACAAAATTAGATTTAATAAAATGTGAGAAATAAGGCTTCATACCTCTGTTTCACCATTGTTGTTTTCGAGAACAAGCAGAAGACACTGCATTAACTGTTCATCATCGACAATATCCTGCAAGGCAGTCTGCTTGTCAGATGCAGAAAGGGCAGCCTAAATGATAAAAATATACTTCTTACAAAACAAACAAAGTAAATTTCAAATGAAGGGCAACACCCAGCACGCTTCTTGAAATCGCATTCTGTAGGCCTGCAAAGCGTCGTGATTTGCGAATTGATAATCTAATTTTAGCTGCAACGTGTAACACGGCAAAGGATATAGCACTTTTCGTTATTTTTGCAGCTATAAAATGTCGCTATTGCAAAATTTGAAATCGATTAATATGTATACAGAATATTAAAATTTCTCAGAGTAAGTTCTTGCAGTTGGTGAGCGCCCCGCCACTATTAAATCAATGAGAAACCTAGTCCAGCCCAAGTGCCATGCAAATACCCGCTCATTCATGTACACGCTATACTCCGAATAAGCATACAGACCAAGACAAACCCACCTCGACATTCTTTACAGCTTGCGAACAACTGCTCCTGTTCTCCATTTGATGTCAAACGATTTAGTTCACGGAAACAACTAGCCTAAGAGACGAAAACAGTGAAGCAAATCTGTGCTGCAAATCCAATGCGTGGAGTCACTAGTGTTCGGTTTTTGGACCAGCGATAGGCGAAGCAAGCTATTACAATGCCATTAAATCATCTTGATGTGGCATTGATAGGTTATTGTCTTGTGGCGATGGCAATGTTCTGATTACAAGGCCGTAACATCTGTTCTTTCTTTGAGCACCTCAAGAAGATGACTTTTATGTCATTGCGGTACTCGCCGCAGTCTCGCATAGATCCCAACTGATGTCATGAAGAAGGGAGGTCGTCTCAATATTGCAGCAGCAATAAGGGCAGATTTTGGTTGGATTGGCACCGCCGGTCCGCCGCATGCCCGCATTGAAAGCATTCCGTTTCAATTTGGATCTTCGCCTTCTTCGGTCGTGGCCTCGTGGGCTCGTGCCGTGTACGGTGTTCAAGTTTTCGTCATGTCTCTCTTTGCTTGCTTGTCGCGGAAAGTTAGATCTGTCTCTTTCGTCAATTGTAAGTTTTGTGTTTATTGTGAATTGTGATTTGTTTCATTTATCATTTGTAATTAGCCTACCTATCTTGTTTCTTGTTTGAATTGAATGCTTGTGAATTGTGAATTGTAGTTTCTGTAGGCTTGTTTAAGTTGTAGCCTTTTTTGTAGGCCTAGTGACTGTAGAAGTTGTAGTTAGGAACATAAATTTCGACTTCAAGAATGCGCGGATGTTGCGCGGATAGGATTCATACAAGTTCTAGAGTTGCAACCGGGGGCAGTAACCGGGGTTTTTCCCCGTTAAGAAGAACCGATATTTTCTTACCGGGGTAACGGGGAATAACGGGGATTTATAACCGAGGGTAAACGGGGAACGGGGATTTCTTTGATGTGCCAAATACATCATTTGACCCTTCGAGTGCGATGGTAAACAAACAGTTTTGGCTCCGCTGATCGACTCTGTGCAATCGCTTGAAAAATTTCCAAGAAAACCATTCAGACCCGCGAGAATTAGGATTGTAAGGTCAAAGGAAAAATCATTAAAATTGTTGTATTTCTCTGCTGTTCGAATGATTATGACGAGACCATTGCAGGTTTACAGAACTCGCAAGCAGTGCAAACAACAAGATGGAGACATTCTGCTCACTGCTGATTCATCGAAACGCGTTAAAAAAGAAGCAACCTGAAGAGGTTTGTTGTCGTCGAAGCTCAGCGATCTCACACCTCGCCAACGAAACTGCATTGTGTCTGTGAACATAGCTCGTGATTTGCTTTGATGAAGAGCGATGCGGAGCACAAACCAGCGGAACTAAACACTCTCGCTTACCGAACCCGTCGAGTCTTTGGATTAACCATAATTCACACTATTTGAATTACCATTGTGAATAACAACACGACTTTTGTTTGGTTTGGACAACAGCGACTGCAGCAAACGTTTGCTGATTTCGATTCTTGGAAAGCAACACGGGAAATGAGCTGTGACATTCAGGATATTGCTGTAATCGTCGCCATGGGCTCATCCTCAAATTCACCGTTTTGATTTAGCTATCAAGAATGTACACAACACGAGCCACGAGAGATTGAGTCTCTTCGAAAGACTGTTTACAATCCAGACGGCAACATGGATGACGCGACGGATCATATCTTGTCTATCACTCCGAGCAGTAATTTCTCGTCATCTTTGAATCTTGCTTTGAATGTGGAGCAGCGATGAGCACACGCAGACCGGACTTCGACAAGTACGCGTAACAATCGAAATTAGAACTGTGAAGTGGGCACTGTCTGGATCATGCTGTGATTCTTGCGATTCAATAATACAACAACACCGTATGACTGAAAAGTTTCCCATCTGTCATGAACGGATAGATTTTTGACGTTGATCAAACAAACACGTTGTTACGCGAGAGAATGTGGTTGAAACCGGTTGAAACAACATGCGTTTAAAATAAATTCAAATGAAACGATTCCCCGTTATGAATGCCGGGGAATGAAACCGGGGGAACGGGGAAAGCCGAGGAATTGTAAACGGGGTAAACCCCGTCAATGACGTAATCTGAACGGGGATAATAACTGGGGATCCCCGTTAACTACGGGGAAACGGGGCCCCCGGTTGCAACTCTAATCCATTCCCTCATTAAATAGGCGGTCCGTGTGTCAAGCTATGGACACTTTTATTTATAATCATTATTACTGTCGCAAGTCAAGACTACAGGCACTAGAGCTTCTCAACAGAATATGAAAACATGCCTGATTTGAACAAATAAAATGTGCAGTGACATTTTGTTGAAATACCTTGCTGCTTTTTATTCTGCAGAAAATGGTCACATACATGGGCAGCAACGATCACAGCAGCGTCAGTGGAATTCTTCAGACGGCTCATTCGCTCTTCAAGAAGTATGTTGGATGTTGTTACTTGGTTTGAAGAAAATTGTATATGTGGCCACGTTGTGTTGTCTAGCATTTCCCTAATAATTAGTTGATGTGCTTAATCTGTTCTCTTGACGCAGGTTCCGCTATGAATTCAAATCTGAGTCGCTTTGGCAAGAAATCAAGAAGGTCCTTGATGCCCTTGCTGCACCTCTGACGACACTGTTTGAGGTCAGCATTGATGGCAGTGCTTGATTACTTAATACCTTTTGTAGGAGCTAGCGCACTTCAATGGCATACTGTCTTAAGAATGTGATTAGTTGAAGTTGTCGCACTGATGTGTCGTTTAAGATGTGTTGACATCAACATATGCCCTGAGCTTGACTGGAGCCTAATAGGCCACATTTGTCGTGCCTGGTGAGTGCTGACGCCGTATTTCAATGTTAACTATTCTTAGCTCACCCATAAGAATTCTGAAGCTCTGATGTCCAACCCAAAAGAGCTGAAAGAGCATCTGGACATTCTGACGTTGCTGTGCAAGATCTTCTACAGTCTCAACTACCAGGTAATTATTTGAGTAATTGTTTAGCAGTTGAAATTTCTCAAGCATGTGCCATGCTATGTCTCACTCGGAGTTCTTGTGACCATGCCAACACGTACACAGTCAAGGTGTTATTGGGTTGACTACTTGACGGAGATTGTGGTTGTTGTTGTTGTTTATCGCCATGTGTTAAGGCCTTTGATGTGTGTGCTGGAAGTTATTGCTTTGCAGTCGCTGCTGTTGCCTGTGCTCACGTGTTAATCTGTTGCCATAGGACCTTCCAGAGTTCTTTGAGGACAACATGTCACGCTGGATGGAGCCTTTCCACAAGATCCTGGTCACTGATTATGCCATCCTCAAAACGGAGGTACGCTTATCGTAAAGTGTTGTACTCATGATGCCAGATTTCATCCATTTTGGCTATCTGCATCCATTGTAGTTCAAAGGCATTTGATTGGCTCGGTTGCCATGGCACTAACCTCTTGTCTGTGGTATTATTGTTTCTTCAGGATGATGATGCCGGCCCAGTTGAGAAGATCCAATCTCAGATCTGTGACAATGTCGGCCTCTACGCCCAGAAGTACGATGAAGAGTTTCAGGTCTGTGGGGTCTAAAATTATCAATCAAATCCTGATTTGCTTTTGTTTCGTGCTTTGGTTCCATTTACTCAGGCAATATAACTCATATCCAATTGTCCATTCTCAGCCATTTCTTTCCAATTTTGTCACTGCCATTTGGAATCTGCTGGTAACCACTGGTAACCAAGTGAAGAATGACCTGGTGGGTGTCAATCATCACTCCATTCATTTGTTTGTTGGATCCATTCCCATTGCTTGCCGCATGTGTTGCGTGACCAAATCAATCATGATTGTTTGCTTTCAGCTCGTTAGCAATGCCATCCAATTCCTGGCTTCTGTTTGCGAGCGTCCACAATCCAAGGATCTCTTTGCTGAGCAGTCGACACTGCAGAGCATCTGCGAGAAGGTCATTGTGCCAAACATGGAATTCCGAGGTGACTTCCAGTGTTCCCATGGTGCCTGTTGTTGTGCTGCTATCGTGCCAATGTATTCCATACAAAGAGAAGTCTTCACTTTTGCACTTATAACCCCTTGAGCGCTCTTTAATGGCACTTCCAATTGCAATTTAGACACTTTTATGGCGTTGCTTGTTAGATGCCGATGAAGAGCTCTTTGAGGACAACCCGGGTGAATATATCAGACGTGACATCGAAGGCTCAGGTATGTCTGACCTAGATTCCTGCATTTAATTCACTGGCAACAGAGAGTACAGTTCCATTAATCAACTAGCTAAAATCATTAAAGTGAATATTAAATATGATCTTGTGGTGCTGGTGCTTGACCATGCTGCCAAGCATTGATATTTCTAGATTATTTTGTACGTTGTCGTTGCTTAGCAGCACCCCAAATGGAGAATGACATAATTGGAAGAAACAATAGAACAATAGAAATCAAAGCAATAGACACAATTGACAAAATGGCATGCTGCTCACTCTTCAGATATTCACAGAGAAAGTAAATCAGATCAACCAAGAAGCCTTCATCACATTGATTGATTCTAGAAAAGCTTTTTATAATGTGGTGCATGATCATATATTATTTGACATCATGAAAGGGATGGGTTTTCCTGCACCTAATTGCTCTGCTCCAGAACCTTTACACTGAATATTTTCCAAAACAGTTGAGCTGTGATGTTCTGTTGCAGACGTGGACACTAGGCGCCGGGCGGCATGTGACTTTGTTAGGGGTCTCAGCAGGCATTTTGAGGCCACTGTGACCGCCATCTTTTCTCAATACGTCACTGCAATGCTTGAGGTAAGTAAGACTACTACCTCATACTGGCCATTGATACTGATGCTGTAGGAGCACAGGTGATATACTCATGCCATTCTGTTGCACAACAGACCTATTCTAAGAATCCAAGCGAGTGCTGGAAGTCAAAGGATGCCGCCATCTATCTGGTGACGTCACTGGCAACCAAGAAGCAAACATCCAAGGTCAGTGAGGGTCTTGAGTTCATGGGTTATGTTATTGTTGCTATGCTTGATTTCTTACATTTGGTGTTGCAACATCACTTGTCAGCATGGAACGACTGAAGCCAACCAACTGGTCAATCTTGCTGACTTCTTCAAGAACACCATCGTCCCAGATCTACAATCTACCAATGGTTGGTTTCAATACTGTTCTTCGCTCTTGCTGTTGTCGTGGTTGAGCTGTCACTGTCTTGGTTTCTGCTGAACTTTGACCTCTCTCTCTCTCTCTATTCAGTTGATGAGCATCCGGTGTTGAAAGCAGATGCAGCCAAATACATCATCACATTCCGCAGCGTCGTGAGTGCCACCACATGCCTCATTGCCTTCATTGATGGACGGCACAAGTGCTTGCCATCTCAGTGTGACTTGTCATATCTTGCTCTTATCATAGCTGCCTCGTGACGTGCTGATTGCCTCATTGCCATGCCTGATTAATCTTCTGCAAGCCAAGAGTCATGTGGTTCACAGTTACGCTGCGTGTTGTCTCGAGAAGTTGTTTGTTATGAAGTCAGTGGGTGGCGGAGCGCAGTGAGTGCACTAGAATATCTCATTCTCATGTGCAATGTTTTGTTGTGTTGTTGTTGCCAGCAGCCCAAGCGACTTCATTGTGGTAATTTTAGGATTTCAGCGACTGATTTGCACAGCGTCAAGGAGAAGCTTCTCCAGAGCCTGTTTGCGGTTCTGTCGGTTCCAGGCTCAGAAGAGAACGAGTATGCCATGAAGGGTATGTCATCTCATCCAATGGCTTGCATTGTCAGTCAGCCTATTGAGAGTGGATCATAGTCACCATGACAACTGTCTTTGCTTTGTTCACAGCCATCATGAGGACTATCTCCTCGCTACAAGAAACCATCTTACCCTACGTCCCAGTCCTCGTTCAGCAGCTGGCTGTCAAGCTGTCCACTGTGAGCAAGGTAAAGAAACACTGGCGATGTCACGGCCGTTTCTCGGTACCTCATAATAGTCAATGCCATGCCTCTCTCTATCTCCCTCTGCATGTTGTTACTTCTGCAGAACCCAAACAAGCCACAGTTCAATCATTACCTGTTCGAGACCATCTGCGCGCTGATCAGGTTGGTCAATGGCTCTGTTTGATATGTGGCATTGTATTCAGAAAACAAGCAAAGTAATAATTGTATTGTGCTACCGAATAAAACGAATGCAATATTAGCTATTAATTGATAATAGCCGGAGCTTTCAATCTAGGTCAATTTGCAGCACTTTGAGAAACTCAGATCTAGCGACGTGTGTGAATTTGAAGATGCCAAATGGGTTAAATCACTTTCGAATCAAATGACTGGCTGACTGGATTGGACCTAACTGCTCTCTCTCTTTCATTTCAGGGTTGTCTCGAAAGCGGACAGGAAGTCAGTGTCTGTCTTTGAGGAAGCACTTTTCCCAATAGTTGAAGAGTTGTTGAAAAATGACGTTACAGAATTCCTTCCCTACGTCTTCCAAGTGCTCTCTCTGCTGCTGGATGTGCGCGAGGACGGCATCCAAGGACCCTACATGGCACTCTTTCCACTCCTCCTGCAGCCGGTGCTATGGGAACGCCATGGTCGGTAACCAAGACAACACTCTCTGTGTCCCTCACATTCTGATTGGCTGACACTTCACATTCGCATTGGTTTTTCTCTCTCTATTCCTTAGGCAATGTTCCCGCGCTGACCAGACTGCTGCAGGCGTACATCAGGAGAGGTGCCAAGCAGATCGTCTCCGATGGCAAGCTGGTAAGACACATACACAGTGCTCACAAGATGCTGTGCTGGACTCATCCCTTTTTGGCAGTCATTGACAGTGCTTCTTTTGCTGCACGCAGATGCCGTTGCTTGGCGTCTTTCAGAAACTGATTGCGTCACGAGCCAACGACCACGAGGGCTTCTACTTGCTCAACACCGTCGTAGAGTACATGGACTGGTAAGGAGTGCTATGACGTCATCATTAATATGTTGGCATGGGTTGATGTGATGCGTTTGATGATAATGTCTGCATTTCGCCTGCAGGTCCATGATTGAAAGCCAATTCAAGCAGATCGTACTCATCCTGTTCCAGCGCTTGCACAGCTCAAAAACCACCAAATTCGTCAAAGGTATCCGACAAACCATAGTTCGCCATCTCTTGGTTGTCATGGTGATAACCATTGCTGATCACGTGTGTGATTGGTTGCAGGGTTTCTCGTCTTTCTTTGTTTGTTCGCTGGTAAACAGTCCCCCGAGATGCTCGTGCGTACGATTGACGACATCCAAGCCAAGTGAGTGTCGTCGCTTCAGCACCACGCCCACAATGGCCAGATGCCTTGACTGACAGCGAATGATTGTCGTCTCTGTTTAGGTTGTTTGCCATGGTCATTGACAAATTGTTCGTTGTTGACCTGCAAAAGGTCGTTGGTCATGCGGAGAAGAAGATCTGTGCCATTGGCGTCACTCGAATGCTGTGTGAAGTGCCTGCGTTGCTCAGTGGGGACTACCTGCAATGTTGGTACGCCCATTCATGCTCAAACCGGCAGTGCATGGATCATTCGCTTCAAAGGGAAAGTCAATACTTCAAGGCTTGTTTTACCTTTGGTTTGCAGGACACCCCTTCTTCAGGCCTTGATTGGTCTGTTCGAACTGCCAGAAGACGGCTCAGTGCCCGATGACGAACATTTCATTGATGTCGAAGACACACCCGGTAGGTCCCCGATGACGTCACCGGCTTGCGTCGTCATGGCAACGCGTGATAGAGTGATGTGTATGTATAATTATCTTTCTGCTTCAGGGTACCAGACGGCCTTCTCTCAGTTGGCCTTCGCTGGTAAGAAGCAGGCTGACCCATTCCCTGATGTGCACGACGTCAAAGAACACCTCGCCAAGCAGCTCTACAAATTATCAATCTCATGCCCCGGCAAGGTTGGCCCTCTTTACATCTTGGTCCAATAGACCATCCTTACTTGGACTCACATCCGCCCTTCCCTCATTACTCGTATTGTCTTGCCTTGTAGATTGCTCCGCTCATTGCTCAGCACCTCGAACCGAAGGCCAAGGACTTCCTACAAGTCTATCTTCATCTAGCCCAGGTCTCCATCGCGTAACCCACTGCGATTCTGTCGCGTAGCAGCTACTGAATTCAGCTATTCTTCAGCTTATATTTGGATGGACAATCTGCGAATCACGTGACACATTGAAGACAAGGAGAGAAGCGACACTGGCTCGTTTTGTAACAATGATTCTATGAACACGCAAAGTGATGCAATGTCTCCTCTTCTGGAAGACGCGTTTGCAGAGTAGATGATGACCGCGCAGATGGAGGGAATGCCTGACTTCC